>BMAO01007417.1:0-33898 GCA_019973975.1 Trichonephila clavata
ATCCTACACAAAATATCGATATTTTGATTATTTTTGGGTACTACATCACCTTATATTTGGATTTCTGATTCTTTCAAAGTTCCTTGTGATGCATAGTTATTCCTTGAAAATCAATTTTAATATTTAAGTAGTTCATTCAAATATCGAACAATCATCAAAATAAACAAAATATGTAGAGTGGTTTAACTTAACATAACTCAAGCTGTAATTATATATAATAATTATACCTACTTATCTTGGGAACTCTTAATAGTAGACTTTTAATAACAGCGTCCACAATTCAGAGAGAAGCGCTCTGTAATCTTGTAAAATTTCTCTGACTTCAGGATTGCTTCTGTGTGACGCCCTCTAATTCTCTCTCTGTCCTATCCTTCTTCGTTGTCATTGATTATATTTGTACTTAAATAGTAATACATACACTGGCTAGAAAATGTCTACATTCACCATACAAATCATACAGCAAAGGTGAAATTTAATAGAAATATAATTTTTTTTCTAGCAAATTTCATGAATTTTTTTATTATCATTTAAATATTGAGCAGGCAAGAATTCGTTAATTTTGAATTAAAACTACGCAAGATAACGGGAATTTTGTAGCAAAATACACAAATAATAGGTAGAAAAAGTGTGCATTCACTATTTGAATATTCTTGATTCCTGGAATTTTTATCAACAGGCGTTATAGGTTAACCGATTTTTTGCATTCAGTTATCGAGTAAAATAGCTTAAGAAAGTTGTGACGCATTAAAGTTTTATGCTCTTGTGAGATACGAAGCAATTTAAGGACATGGAAAATAAAAGAAGGAAATTAGTGTAAGGTGAGCTTAAAATCATTGTGAAAATGTGGAAAGATGGGAAAAGTCGTTGGGATGTAGCCAGATCCGTTGGAGGCATTATTCATCTATTCAGCGTGTTATTAATAAAATCCAAACTTCTTTCAGTTCGTCCATCTTAACTCACAATCAGAAAAAAAACGAAGTATGATATCCTCGGTGAAAAAATTCGAGTTTGATTGAAACTCAAATAGCAACAGACATTCACGAAAAGTTTAACAAAAACATTTGAGTGGATACTACAAAAAAAATTTTGAAAAGAGCCAGATGCCGTAAACGAGCGGCTCGCAGAAAGCTTTATATTTGAATGACTAACCGGCTTAAGCGGATAACATTTGCAAAAGAGTATATACATAAGCCTCCAAAGTTCTGGATGACTGTGACATTCTACAAGGAGAGCAAATTTTGTATCTTTGGCATAAAAGGTTGTTAATTGGTATGGAAAAAACCTTGCACATTGCTTCAAAAAAAGCATTTAGTACCAACAGTTAAGTATGAGGGCGGTGGAGTCATGGTAAGGTGAAGCATGCGAGTAATGATGTTGGCAAGTTGGAGTGTATCGAATTATTATGAACAAATATAATTACTTTGATGTCCTAAAAACAATTTGAAGAAAGTGCCACCCAACTAGGCCTAGGTTCGTCGTTTCGTTTCCAACATGACAACGATCCTAAGCATACCGCTGAGATTGTGAAGCAATGCTCTTGTATAATGTCCAAATCAACTGCACACGCCCCCGCAGTCACCTGATTTGAATTCTATAGAACACCTATGGGATTTGCTGGAGCTAAGATTTGTCAACAAAACATATCTAGCAAGGATATGCTGAAGAGTGTGTTTTTAAGAAGATAGCGCTGAAGAAATTACTAGACTTGTTGATTCAATGCCGAAACGACTTCAGGAGGTTCTCAGAAGACAGGGTTATCCAACCAGGTCTTAAATATCTCATTATCCAGTTTAAATATTTTTATGGTTACTTCTAAAACAGCGAACGCAGACTTTTTCTACTTGATTTTTGTTAGTATCGCTACAAACCTGTCTTTATTTTAAATGCTACGAAAGCAAACCGAATATACTTTTGAAATTCTCAGTACTTTAAATGAACTAAATAAAATATAACATTTAAAAAAAATTCAAATTTCTAGTTTTTTTTTTTTTTTTTTCTCGTTGCTTATGTAAGCAATTGTACGTGAACGCAGACTTTTCTAGTAAGTGTATATTATGGTTTTTCACAAGGCGAAGTTCTCATTTAAAAATGGACGCGGTAGTCTCGTGATCATGGTCATAAACTCATTACAGGAGTTTAACGAGTCACCGGTTCGAGTCCTAGTACCACTGCAGATCAATCATGTAGAAGAGCTGACGCACATAAACATTCTCTCTTCCCCCGAACTCAATTCCCTTTAATTCTAATTTGCACATATCGCGGTTCCTTTACAGAAAGAAGTTCTCCAATCAAGCAACGCATAGAAAGATACAATGTTAAGGATTAGTGAAACGGCCCGAAAAGAAAACGCTACACATGTGTATTAGGTTTTTAAACTTAAAAATATTTTTATTATTAAAAATGTTAACTTAGTTTCATGGAAATAAAATCAAAAATTTGTAAAATAAAAATGTTAAAATATTTATTTTTAACTATTTCGCTTATATACGAGGAAGCATTCATTATAAGGCTTCATATTAGAGCCTAAAATTACCTTACCAATGCTTTGTATAAAATTTTATAGATATGTGAGTTGAGAAGGTCGCAGGGACCAAGACATTAATTATTTAACGCTATTTACAGAAATGAACGAATAAATTAAACGCTGTATTAATTAAAATGATTCAACATATCCTCAAACTGTTAATAACTTAATCACAAGGCAAGATTACAAAGCTCTAATCGTATGGATGGAAAACCTAAACTATTGTTATAAGCATCTTAATATATAGTCAGTATTTTAATCAAATCACAGAAGAGAAACGCTCTTTGAGAAAACAAATATTACGTAACCTGAAACCTGGTGAGAACGTAGCGTTTCTGAGGTAATCGGATAACTGAAAATAATGTGACTAATTTTGCGAGGAACTTTGTTGTAGTAAACATATTAACCTAATTGCATGTGAAGAGAAGGCAGAATTTAGAAAGTCAGCATAACATGCAAATTAGAAGCGTTAATTAAAATTAAATCAGTGTAATTACCGTCTCTAGGGACTTTTGTGGGCCATATTTCCAGGTAGTAACCTCTATTTTAGCTCGTTCTACACTAATTTGGAGTAATGAAATGAGAAAAGCTGAATAATAATCTGTTTATGTTGCAATAGTTTTTTTAAGTATAGGTATGATTTTAAATGTAGTTATTGATAAAATTTGATACTCAGTAAATTACTCAAAGAGCAGAGTGTCGTTTTAAAATACCATAAAAAATGTTTTACCGGATATAAGTTTTAAGCAAAAAAATAAATAAATAAATATAATAATAAATATAAATATAAATAAATAAATATAATATATAATTATACAAATATAAATAAAAATCAAAAAGCATATATGCAAATTAATAGCATTAATGCTTATTATTAGTTCATAAATTTCCCTAAAGGAATTATAATTCAAAAATCCTAATTTAAAAAGGTGGAAAACTTGAAAGAAAAGTAAGAAGTTGCATAAGCTTTAATGAATAACAAAAATAAGTTATTTCTTAAAAAATGAAAATAAGTTAAGAAATACACACATCTTACGTATTTTTTAACCTATTTTCTTTGTGACTTAACTTTTTTACCTTGTGATGCAATAAAAGATATATTTTAACAAAATTTTCAATAATTATATGTAAATAGTAGTTAGCTGATTACCTGAGAAATTATCCATCTTACAAAATCTGTGGGATGAACTAAACACTTTGTCTATATTTTTGCATAAGTTTTGGATATTGTATGTACAATATACCAAATTTTTATCGAAAAATATGCTATTGTTTCTGATATAATCTTCCAAATATTTAAATTTTGGTATAATTTTGGTATTTGGTAAAAATATTTAAGCAAGTTTCCTGCATATCTTATTTGTGTACGATGTAAAATGTTTTTAAGCATAATATACACGTTTCGAAGCCATTAAGATAACTTAAATAATTAACATCGCTTTTAAATTGAACTTCATTAATTTGGTGCTGACTTGTATATCTTATCACCGGTTTCTAAAAATATTTTTGCAAAGAATGAATACATGAAAAATGACAGATTTTTTTCCTTTTATGAATACTTGAAAATTACAAGTATTATGTTCCGAATGTTTGAACATCTTAATTCATTTGTCAAGATAAGAAACTACAAAGATACAAAATTTTTTAATATTTTCAATACGGTCATAACTAAATATGTTTTTTCACCAACTTGTAAGTTCTTTCTTCTTTTTTTCTGAGTTGTGTTCATTAATCTATCGAAGATGACAATTTTTTTGAGGATACCAAATTTTCTGTTTTAAATAAAAATACTTAGGAAAATGTTTTGTGCTATTTAAATATTCTAATACTTAAGTTATGTTTTAAATGCAACAACAATGGTATATTATTTAAGTGAACGCTTACTAAAATCAAACTTAATGTTTTTAAGAAATACATTTTATGAAAAAAGTATGTATATACATGTTTTTGGGATGTTACAGATTGTAAGAAAACAATGATAATACTCAAACGCAACTATCTGAATGATTTTGAATGATAAAACACCTAACTTAATTCATTTTAAGTTTTCATCTCTTTCGTTTCAAAAACTTTCACATTTCACATAAATTTTTCCTATTCTTCTTCTTTTTATTTTAATTTAAAGCGTTCATATAGTATTTCTTTTTATTTATAGTCATCTTAATGAAAAATTATTATTAACTTCATTCAGTATACATTTAATTATAATTACAATATTTGTATTTTTAACTAGATTGTTAGTTACACAATTGGTAAATTTAAAATATATATATATTTATTTTATTTCTTGCAATTAGCAGCCAGCAAATAGGTTGTTGTTTTAGTTACCAATAAATGGTTCAGCCAATCATCGTCTTTCAGTTTTGTTTATGTTACTCATCGCACCTTTTTCACCAAGAAGGAATATGATTTTAAAAATATCCCCCCCCCCTCCTTTGATGTTGTGTGGTACGGTGGCGTCTCAACGGCCATGTAGTTTCGCGTGGGAAATTATCCGAGACCGGACACTCAGACGTTTTTGTTCTAAGGCAAGTCAAACTTTATCCAGTCCCACCAGCACAGTTCTCACGCCAATCACCAACCTTCAAAGTCCACCGCGTGAAAGGTGACTATGACCAATAGCTACCCACAAACAGAAATGATTCTGCCTCACGTGTTACTTTTGTGGGCGTGACGTATTCCACCTTTACATAGACACCTCAAGGGGAAACCTGGAGACTCTCTATACGCTATGAACTTCACAGACGCTAGAAAAACACTTCTACAGGCTTCAACACCCTACGACGCCCCTGCACACTCCAATGGACTCTTTCTTCGATTGACTTCCAGATTCGCCTCTCTCTCGGCGCTCTCTCTCTCTCACACACACTTACTGTGAACTAACAAGGCTCGCACCTGCAAGCATTCCAATGTCGTCCTAATACAGCCTTTCACAGGAATAATTCGACCATAACAGAGACCTCAACAGCGTTGCAACTTTGCAGCACCCACCCCAGCAGTATGTTATCCATTATTAATGTTTTGTGCAATTGAAGTATTTGAATAATAAGCCATTTGATTGCTAAAATTTTTTACAAAACTTTCAATAGAACCATAAATATATATTGTAGCTCAAAGTTGTGAAGTAGAGGGGGACAGCTCAATTGCAAACCACATTATTTTTATTTTTAATTTTGTTATTGTTTTTTAATAAAATATTTTGCCTCCCCTCTCTCTCTCTTTTGGTAAAAACTACAATTTTCATTATAAAAATTATTGTTATTAGGAATCTTGGAGCTCAAAATAAATTGATTCGGGGTAATAATTATGCTTATAATGCAAAGATAATCATTTTACTGTTCCCCATAAGTCCCACAGGATTTAATTGAGTCATAATCGTAACAAATGTGTATATTTTTATTTAAATCCAAGATTTTCACAAATTCAGTATTCATTAAATTTATATTTTTTTATTATTTTTTTTTTTTTTTTTTACTACTACTAAAATACAACTATAAACTATAATATTTTTAAATATATTTTCCATTGGGTTTCAATATTCAATATTTTCTGTAAAAAATGCTAGATATTTTTAAATGTAACTCCTTTAAACAGCGTTTTATTGATATATTGATTCTTTTCGGAATGAATCATTTGTAAGTCCATTTAAAAGTAATTGGTAATAACATTACTATTTATAAAATAATAATAATATATTTTAAAATTCCTTTTTATGAGCAAATAAAGTATTTTTATTATATGCAGACATTTATTCTTTTGCAAAAGTTACTCTCAATGTTTCCCTATAAATAATGTAAATTTATAAAATAAGAATAAATGTCCTACATTTAGCTCAAAAACTATTCGGAGATCAAGAAGATTTTTATAGTAATGTT
The DNA here is from genome assembly GCA_019973975.1 of Trichonephila clavata. NCBI lineage: Eukaryota > Metazoa > Arthropoda > Arachnida > Araneae > Nephilidae > Trichonephila > Trichonephila clavata. The sequence goes on from BMAO01007417.1 coordinate 6,400, forward strand.
GTTTAGTATTTTATACAACATTACTATGTAACAAACAATGACTATGTAACAGGAACAATGAAGGGAAAACAAGGCACAAACAAAAAATAAAAGGTAAGTAAAATTGATGAGTCTCAGAAGATAAAGAAAAAAATATCCGATTATTTAAAAATCATATAAATTATGAATAATAAGCTGAACAGGAAATGGTTACAAAAAATAAATATAAAAGATTTTTCAATCTAAGAAGGAGGTATTTTTTTTCTCTTCTGTTTAATTGACATACTGTCTAGATAGTTAATTTTTACTTCATAACATTCATTTTATGGGTTTGGGATTATTTTTTTAAGAAAAATGGGAAATTAAAATATAATGCGTAAAAACAAACTAAAGGAGGGGGTAAACAAATATCAAAATAAGCAAAATGATGGGCAGGATTTCGTTTCAAATATTCTAATGACTGAACAGCACAGCCGTATCACAAAGTTAAAAGAAAGCCGTTATCGTAACAAAGTTAAAAGAAAGAACTTTATCTTCACTACGTATTTTTACTTTTTATTTCAACCATTGTTATGGCACTATTACTAAATAAATCTTAATAACCTCGTATATATGCGGGTCCAGGTCTCTTAAATTTAATATTTTCATATTGCAAATATATACAAATAAATCTAATATATAAAATTCTCGTGTCACAGTGTTTGTAGCCAAACTCCTCCGAAACGACTAGACCAAATCTTACGAAATTTTGTGCGTATATTCAGTAGGTCTGAGAATAGGATGTAAACTATTTTTCATTCCGATATTGTTAGTTAACAAGATATTAATTACAAACCTTAAAACGCCTAATTGTTTTACTCCTGTGGGTTGTTTACTTGGCAGAACTTCCATTCCGTTACGGCCGAGCGGTGATCCGACGTTTCCACCATCTTAAAATTGCCATCTAATTTTTACTGTTAAAATCAGACAAAAAAAATAATTACAGAATCGGAAAGATAATTTATTTCGCCACAATACGGTATAATTTTTTTGTTGTAAATAATGATATTTTCTATTTTTTAAGAATTTTTTGAAAAGGGTAAAAACTGATGCGTTTTTATGCAAATTATTTCTAAATTGTTGCGTATGAATTTGTTTTCGTGTTATTAAAACGATATTCTACACTAAATAACTTCAAGCCTTTCTCTTTTAGATCCAGTCATTTAAAAAATAAAAGTCTCAAAACTTTTTTTTTAAAGATTTTTTAAAAAGTACTCAAAATTTTAACTTAACATTGAATAACTTTGTCATTTATGAAGATAATCGCACGAAACTTCATTACCGTGTGTAAAAAAATATTATACGTAATCTGTACGAAGATCGAAAAAACTGCTTAAAATTTACGGATTTTAAAAAAAAATTTGTGATTTTCGTAAAAAACCGTTTTTGCGAGAAATAATTTAAACAGTATTTTTTGTACATTTTTTTTAAAAGTACTTTATTTTTGCAATTAATTTGTGAAGTTTGAAAGCATTAACTTAAAAATTATGCCCTAAAAATAAAAAATAATTAATAAAAAAAATACGCGATTTTATAGTTAGCCAAACCTTGGAGTCGAAAAATAGTTTTGCGCCAAAGACCTTTGAACTGTTTTACCGTCGACCGCATCTAAAAAGGTTACACTAAAAAGTTCTGCCTTAAACAGGAGGAAATCAGTAAATTTGGCGAGTAAAAAAAATGCGAGTGGAAAAGTTATTTTTGCTTCAATTTTCGTCATTTTTTCTTTGGATAATTTTCAAAATTAAATCATTATAGATGTTAGATTAAGAAAACAAAATGTAGTCAATACATTTCTGAGACTCATTTAAAATATTTATCAGTATCAAAATTTTTGTTCCCTTTCATAAAACTTATAGTTTACTTTAAAATAATGCCTAATGTATAAATCTTTTTTTGACACATAATTTCATAATAAAAACGCAAAACTTGCCCATTTCGAATTTTTTTTTTTGAATTAATCAGTTAAATAAGCATAACTTCCTTAGAAAAAAAATAAAAGCTATGTTCAAATAAAAAATTTATTATTAATTGCGTGTTATTAATGTATCAAAAGTCACTAAATAGGCATGTCACAATTAATTGCTAAATGAATATTTTTAATCAATATTAGTATAAAATAATTAATTAATTTTGTTTTGTATTATATGATTTCTTCTAAAATGAATAAATATAGATGAATTTAAATGAAAATGATTTTTAAAAAGTTCATTGATCATTTAAAATCAGTGATTAAAAAAATAAATGCCAAAAACTATCTTTTTTTTTAAGAATTTTTTTTAAAAAAAACTTTTTTTTTTTTACAAAACAATGATATTTTGCATATTTTATGATTTTTTTTTCTAAAATGAATCAAAATCATTGCGTTTAAATAAAAATGATTTTTAAAACTTTTAGAATCAGTGCTTTAAAAAATAAAAACCCAAAAACTTTTTTGAACAAATTTTAACAAAACACTCAAAATACTTAAAACAATCATTTAATAATTTCTTCTTTTATAAAGATAATTGCATGAAACTTTTTTCCCGTGTGTCGAACATTTCAATATATCCTCACAATTTTACTTCAAGATTTAAAATAGTAGTAAAATTTTATAATTTGAAAAATTTCTACTTTTCTGTCTTTTTTCAACATACAACTATTTTTATAAAGGCTACATTTTCGTTTCCGGGGACTAAAAAATTGCACCGAAAGAATTGAAAAGTGAGTGAGGGATTTATAAATTCGCGCTGTTTTCCTATACGAGGATTTTTAGCGATGGACCTCGAAATTTTCAACCATGGTCAAGTGACGAGGACGACACCTAAGCTTTTACCCACCTCTCCTAAGCACCACACCACACCAACGTAAGAACAAATTTCGAAAAAGGGAGTTTTAATGTCATAGTTAAAGAAATCTCTCACATCGCGCATACACACGCATAAGTGCTATCGTCCTGAGGGAAACAGGAAATTCCCATGGGGATTAAGTTATTCACTGGTAAAAGCCCGTGCAACGCCGGGCTAAGCGGGGAGGAAAGAAACAAAGAAGTAAAAGTAATTTCGAGAAATAATATTGGAAGTGCTGATTTTGTGAAGGGAAGGGAAAATGTTAAACGAGAAAGCCATGACACTCCCTCACGGGCCATACATTCACATCGTACGCGTCACACCCACACAAAAGTGCTGGCGTCAGAAAGAAAGGAGGAAATTAACATGGGGATTAAGTTATACCCTTGCTAAAACCCCGTGCAACGCCGGGCCGGGTCAGCTAGTATATATATATATATATATATATATATATATATATATAATTGTCGTATGTTTCCTTTAATTTTATATTTTTACTCAATGGCTGTATTTCATTCATATTTACAAATATGATCGTTATGTTGTTTCAGGAAATTTTTGTTCTTTTAAGAAGCAAAACGTTTTAAGACGAAAGTAGCTATAAGTGTTCTGAAATAGTTACTCAACACTAATATCAGATTTCTGTTAAAATAATCAAGTAAAAGAATGCTATATTTCTTTTTAATACATTTTATAAGAATTTCATTAAAGGTAAGCATTTTTAGTTCTGAGAAAGCTTTATATTTAATATTAAAGAAATAAATAGAAGTGCTAGATTTAAGCTGCTGCGTTGGATATATCAAAGTGTCATCTTGCGATTAAAGAAGGCCTCTGAAGAGGGAAATCCTTTGCAAAAGCATGCCGGGGATCGTGGTAGGAACACTACTCTTTAAGACGTAAGCTATGTAGCCCTCGTGGCAAAAGGAAACAGAAATTTCACTCCTGGTCAGATAGATGCAAACCTTGCAACCGCTACCGGTACGCATGTTTCAGCAAGAACCATCTTACGGCGATTAAATCAAGTTGGTTTGCGTACACGGAAGCCTGTTCAGTGCATCCCACTTCCACAATGAGAGAGAGAGATTACGCTGGTGTAAGGAACATGTTAGAGTTGGGATCACCAAAATGGTTCTAGAGTGATGTTTTCCGGTGAATATCGATTCAGTATGACAAGTGATTCTGGCCACCAATTGTTGTGGAGAGGGCATGGAACACGTTATGCACAAAAATTTGTTTGTGAACGTGATCGGTACAGCCCAGGTCGGATGGGGTGGGCAGGCATCATGCACAGTTGCAGAACGCCGCTTCAGAGCGGGTTCAGATATTATAGAGAGATTATTCTGGATCATATGTTCCTATTTATAAGGGTGGTGTTGATCCAGATTTTCTGTTTATAGATGATAATGCGCAGCCACACGGAAGCGTTGAGGTATCGGACACAATTCAAAGTGAAAATATTCTCCATATGCAATGTCCTGCTCGACCTAAATCCTATTGAATATGCCTGGGATGCTCTTGACAGACGTGTTGGACGAAGAACTATCCCTCCCCGTACAGTACAAATGCTCAAAACCACCTTGAGAAGGGAGTGGGGAAATGTCCCCCAAGGACTTCTGGATAGTTTAATGAAAAGCATGGAGAACAGATGAAAAATATACATTTAGTGTCCGTGGTCTCAACACACATCTTATTAAGGTACTCATGTCTGCATCATTCAGACCTGAAGTTCAGTTTTTTGTGGCTGTTTGGAAATCATCGAAGAAGCATCTTTTTTTATTTTCAAGTTTTTAATTTTTCGATGCGGCGATATCTGTACCATTTTGCACTACGATAAATGCACATCGTCCTTTCTAAATAAGCACTTAGTTTCATTTCCTCAATCGTTGCCTTTCTTTGATTATTCTGAAAAACGTAACAGTTTCTCAGCATTTGTCAAGCAGTGTAGTTAACAGTTTAAAACTAGACCTGATTACGCAATGTGTGAACAAAGCAAACTAAATGGTAAGGAATAATGCTTACTTATCGAAAATGAGATGCAACCTCTAAAACTCGCCAGAGAACATTCTTCTTATAGCTAAGCGACTATAATTCAAGAAATCACTGTGTGGCTATATTTTTATTCAGAACATTTATTAGCCCCGTGCACCACACGGGGGCTTACAACACAAAGGAAAGATTACGACACAAACATCCATGCCTTCTCCGGGATTTGAACCTAGTCCCTACGGTACCGCAGTCAGCGTCACTAACCACTATACCGGATGGGCGGCTGTGTGGCTATATTGTCCGGAAAACAACAATCCTTATTCTCTGTTTACATGCTATTTAGTAGTTTCATTCATTTTCAGAGTGGATTTGTTCCAGTTTAAAGTGTTAATTTGGCTGGATGGGGGAAAAAACAGAGTTAGAGAAGATAGGCCTCGAGAATAACACATTGTTACAATGTGGAGATATTTTTTTCAGTGAATGAATGAGTGAATATTAGCATAGCACTGTTCAGCTACACGAGGTCTTTTGGTAACGGGCCTCGTAATTTTGAACCATGGTCAAGTGACGAGGACGACACCTGAGCTGGCACCCCGCCCTCTCCTAACTACTACACCACACGTTTGAGCTCTAGACAGATTTAACGTGCATCTCTCCCCTAAACGGCGTGGAGTTATTTTTAACATCCTGGAAAGTTTTCAATCAGTTCATCAATATATATAACAGTTCTTTTCTCTTATAAGAATCAATTTCATTAAACACTTTTCTTAAATGAAACTATTCAGGAAAAGAAAGTCGTCAAGTTTTAAAATAATTCATAAGCTTTAAATGTTTTAACAAGTGTCAAGTGTTATTTTTAAAACTCAATTTCACTTTAAACCGCAGAGAAGTTTGTAAAAAAATATTTTAAAATCAATGATTTTGCCTCATTAAAAATAAACTTTTTTTTAGTTATAGAAAATTCTTCTACAAAAATGCTTTAATCTCCTTTCTTTTTCTTCGCATACTTACTTCTTTTTCTTCATAATCAAAATATATATTCAGAAACTGAAAGCTTCTAGTTAAGAATTGGTTTTAAATGACACCTAATTAGAAACACATGTACCTCATCATAATCTCGTTTTAAAAACACGTTTTTAATTGATACAAATTTTGAAAAACAGATGACTAACCCTATTTCTAAGCGAATGATTAATAAATTCACTGAGACACGGACGCCGTTAGTTATTATTTAAATCGAAAACATTTCCAAAACTTATGAGTTTCTTATTAAAAACGTGTTCCTAAAATTCGTGTTTAAATAATATAAATTGAAAAGTAAAGTACTCCATCATTTCATGCGCTTCTAAATTTTTTTTTTCTTCTTCTTCTGAATTTAAACTCTACAGCCAAGAAATTCAATCAAAACTAAAATAACAGTGTCACCCAGATGTTTTAGATTAATGATCAGGAGTGAGATTTAAAACAATCTATAAAATTCTTGGGCCAGAAAACGCGTCAGGGAAAATTGAAAAAAATAAAATATTCTTTTTCCTCTGAAGCTTTTGGCAACGCAGATTAAAAATGTAATCCAATTAAATGAAGTGAAATGATTCTTCTTTTGTAAATTGCTACTGCTTTTTTATAAAACGAAATGGCAATGATAGAAAGCGAAGTATTTAAAATCAATTCAACTTTTTTTCTTCCTTTTCTTCTCGCCGTCTTAGAGGAGAGAAGCGGAAAACCAAGTTAAATTTACTAGAATTTCAATAATTAAAAAGACGTTTTTCTAGATAGAGAGAGAAGTATTTTTTTTTCTAAATTGTTCAAATGTGAAGGCAGTTATTTGTATTCGCATAAGCCAAATTTACACGCCTAATTTCCTTTTTTTTTAACTCATAATTCAAAAGTTAAATTCATTTATTTTAATAAATGTTTGCTGTAAAACATAAGCCTTACCTTATGTGCTAAAATATTTTTTACCAACTTTACCTCCCATTTTTTCAATATTTAATGAAGACTTTACTTATTTAATAAATTTATTAAATTTTATAACAATTAAACAAAACAAAATTATTTAGACAAACATTTACAGTGCGGAATCAATTCTATATTAAGATTTTTTTTCATAAATTAAAGCAAATATTTTTCTGAAAAAAAAATATTTTTTAAGTTTTATTAAAAATTGTGAATGAGAATACAGCATTAATAGTTAACAGTTTAAAATATAACATTAAGCATTTCCTAATTTATTTTATTTACATATTGTAAAGTGTAACATTTGAAATAAATTAAGCAGCACAATTTCGATTGGCACAATTTTTCAATAACACAATGTACTATACGAAATTATTTGTAAAAAAACAAATGTATATCTCAATTTTATTATCCTGTGTGTGTGTGTGTGTGTGTGTGTGTGTGTGTGTGTGTGTGTGTGTGTGTGTGTGTGTGTGTGTGTGTGTGTGTGTGTGTGTGTGTGTGTGTGTGTGTGTGTGTGTGTGTGTTCTCATATTTGCTTATTTTTCATTTATAATCATTTCGATATTCATAAACTCTAAACTTTCTGATACAATTTTTTTAATTTCCTATAGCATAAGGAAATGACAAACTCTTACAATAAGGCAAGAACCTCACAAAAAAATAAAGCAAGAGAAAATAAATCGATGTACCATCAGCAGATGTCTAGCTCTCCAATATCTATTCACCTCAAAGTTTCCATGAAAAGTCGAGCATCCCGACAAATGGTCCCTGACCGTGACCTCGTCTTTCTTGCAGAGTAGGCAATTTGGTCTCTCAAAAATACCGATACGGTGGAGATGATCGGCAAGGCAGTCATGAGAGAAGAGAGACCCATCGCAAGTCTAAATTCTGCAACAGCTTTTTCACGGGTTTTATCCAAGATTTCTCGGTCCAAGCCTATCCTTCAGAAATACGAGAAATGAGCGAGGTTTTCAATTTTGTCTCAAAAGATTTTGGATGTTGCCTTCACAATTGTGAAAATATCAACATTGTGGCTGGTAAGAGTATGTTGGATCTCGGATTTCTTATATTGTGTCAAGCCACCTTTCTACCATTGTAAAATACTCAGCCTGCATGAAGTCATGCGTAGGCGATCTCGCTTAAGAGTGTTGCTGCATGCCAAAAACAGTAAATCTTTTTGTCGTCACCAGGGCACACCCCTGGCAGGTAGATCCACTCTCGTACCTCTTCCTGATACATAAATAAGCATGATTTTCGAGGTCTTTTGCTTTAGTAAGGAATTTTTAAAAAGAAACAAATTATTTAAAAAAATTACACTTTTGTCAACTTGATATAGTATTTCACACGCTCTAGTATATATGGATGATAGAAAAATACTAACAAAATCGTTGTTAGTTCGGACGAAACTCGAAAAGGTTTTTAACTTCTATTAAAAAATGTATTCATTGTTCCCTAAAATTCTTCACTAGTCATCGAGAAAATTATACATAAATATTGTTTCGTTCAAAAAATTATTGTTTACAAAAGTTATCAAAAATATTTTATGAATAAGCATGAGTATTTAAGGATAAATATAATAACCTTTTGTGAAAGAGATAAGATTAAGCATAGCAAAAGGATTGGGATAAAATTCACAAAATAATTTTTGATTTGTCAGAAAATATTGAAAACAAAGCGTATGTAAAATACAATATATCAAAGCAGGCTTTATTTTTAAACTTTTTGCTTATTAACATATTGAATAAAACTAGCAATGTTTAATTTTGTTACATAATATTTTAAAGACAATTCTTTCTTGCGGACTTCTCATAAGCCTCAAAACATTGAGAATTGGCATCATTTAGCTTAAAAGGGATTTCGTTATCATTTGGAAATCTTTTATTCATAAAATATGTTTCTTTCTTTATCAAAATGAAATAGAATTTAATCTCAGTTAGTTTCTTAGAGTTATTTTAAGTACATATTTTAAAAATTTCCTTACGTAAAAATTATAAAACCGTAAGAAGAATTCCTTTGTGTCTTCTATTATTCAGCAATTGGATAAACATTTATGCTGCGTTTTATATTGAAATGATTCAGTTGTTATAAATCAAAAGGAATTGTTGATATTATGTTAATCTCTATAGTTTTTAACAAAATATGGACGGAAACATAATGAAAGTATGCGTTAAAACATGAAAAGAAATTAATAAAAGAGTTTAAAACAATATATTGTGTAATAAAATAATTAACAGTCAGAACGTACAAATGATATGATGTGATAAAAGAATAATTTAATATAACATTTCTGTTTAATTTGATGTGAGTTTACTTTAAAACTAGAATATTAAATTAATACTTAATCCCATAAAAGTGTAACAATTATAAATGTAGTTTAAATGCATTTACGCAACAATAACAAATGTTTACCAACATTCTCAGGTTTATTTAAGGTGTTTAGAATGTTATATTTTAATTCTTAATTATAAAAAGCTTTCTCTTCTATATATATAGTCTCTAAGATCCTTTTTTTACTCTTCCTTTCTTATCTTATTAAATAGTTTCCTGTGTGTGTGTGTGTGTGTGTGTGTGTGTGTGTGTGTGTGTGTGTGTGTGTGTGTGTGTGTGTGTGTGTGTGTGTGTGTGTGTGGTGTGTGTGTGTGTGTGGTGTGTGTGTGTGTGTGTGTCAATTATTGTTTGGAAAGGAGCATCAATCATCGTACTTTTAAGAAAATAGACTATTTACTTTATATAACCAAACAAGTAGAGGCTCGTTGTAAGAAAATCAAATTAGGATGCACTAAGAAAATTCTTAGGACCAGAAATGATTGATTCATCTCATGATAATTTATTGCATATTTCGAGCCAATGACGTTGTTGAGAAATATTTCATAAATATTTGTCGAATATTTAAGAATTCGCTTTTAAAAAAATATTAAATGCTTGATAGGAATTTAGGTATAAAAATAATAGTAAACATTATACATTAAATTTTTTATTTATATTCTGTTGCGGAACCTCCTGCGTGTTTCTCTTAACTAAAATCTGGGACCAATTCATGACATTGTTTGATATAAGAATCTTGCCTTGTGAAGGGATCGTGATGAGCAATAGTGACCAAAATTGCGGACATCTTTAGAAATTTTTATTATTATTTTTTTTAATTTGTATGCTTACAGGAAATTTTTCGGTTCACAAAGTACAAAGTCGTATACATCATTTTAAAGTGAACTTAATACTTAATTCAATGCAAAAAAAATTCATATATTTGTAATACAGGAAAGAAAAGTTTCAATAATATATGTTATATCTATGCATTAGATACTGATAATTGGAGTGAGCTATCAGTACTTATTAGGGTAAACTTTATTTTTTTACAGCTTCACATCGATGTATCATTGAGCTGATGATAGTTTTCAGCCCTTCCTTCGTTATTATATGATACCAGGAAACAATTAAAGCCTAGATTAGTTCTCTTTTATTTGATAAGCCATTCATTCAGGCAAGAGTTTTCAAACGGTGCCACATTTTAGATAGGATTGAGGTCAGGACTGTGTCCTGGTCAGGCCAACAACTCAATGCGAAACCACTGTTTCGATAATTTGGTTTGTGGGGAAGGGGGTAGAATATATCCTGCTGAAAAATAAATGAAGCATTGTTGGTAAATAGATCCCTTATGGAAGGTAGAGTGAGTGAGTGAGTGAGTGAGTGAGTGAGTGAGTGAGTGAATATTAACGTCCCACGGTTCAGCTAACGAGGGCTTTTGGGGACGGTCCGCGTAATTTTGAACCATGGTCAAGTGACGCGCACGACACCTGAGCTGGCACCCCCTCTCCTAACTATCACACCACACCAACGGGAGGACGTTTGAGCTCTCGACAGATTTTACGTGCATCTCTCCCCTACACGGCGGGTTATGTAAGTTAGAAGTTTGTGCTCTAGAATAGTGTCAATGCATGTTCGAGAATTCAGTGTCACATTTATGACATGAAGGTGGCCAATAACATCTGCTGACATACATGACCAAATCGTAAGACTAAGCGGGCTCTTCGCAGTTGCCTGAATGCAGTCAGAATGTAGCTCTTTTCCTATTTTACGTCAGACACATCTTCACTCATCTCTATAGAATAACGATATATTAGGCGTTGATTATCTTTTGTGACCACTGATCATCTATCCAATTAATGTGTTCCTTTTTTTTTTGCGCTGTAGTATATTGGAGAAATCTTTTTTTTCGGGGGGATGGATTTTTTGTTTACCTTTTACTCCAAAATGTGTTAATTGTCTTCTATCTTGGCGACATAGTGTTTTTATTCTTCTGTCATGAATGGATGTGGTGCACCTTTGTTTTTTATTGAATTTGTCTCTTGATATCGTAAGTAAAACTTTCAGACTCCTGATGTAGTCTGAAAGTTTTGTAGTCACTGTATTATCCACCTGTCCCCTTGCGTTTCCAGCATAGAAAAAGCCACTTTCTCGTTACACGATAATCTTACATCTCTTTATGTGCCCAATCTACTATTTTATGTGATGCCATTGCTTCTTGACTAATTATTAGATAGATTTACAAAAATTCCTACGTGTAATTTGATCAAATAAGATTCAATCTTCCTTCTACAGAACAAAGCATATAATTACTTATTCCAACTAAACATGTCATCAGCTTCTGATAGCAGTTACTAACATCTGATTGGTTCCCCAAACCAAGAATAGTGATTGGCAAGGAAACTTAGACATTAAAAGCCACTTCAAAACAGTGTTTGTTTTTTAGATTAAAGTACACATAAACTTCTTTTTATTGTAAATATTTGAATTTGGTTTTTTGTACTGAATTTAGTTTCATTCTTATAAGCGACTTTGCCTTTAGTCAAGCGTAACGTTTCCCATAAGCGTACGAAGTTAAGAGCATAAAAATTTTCAAAAGTGCCCCCAATTTTGGCTACAAATGTATTCAAAATGGCATTCCTATTTGAATTAAATTACAGTAGAGCGTCGTTTATCCGAACATTTATTATCCGGAGCGTCAAATATCCGAACCGAAATCCGGACACGTTTTTGAACAGTGCAATGCTCAACAATTGTTTCCTGTGAGACCAAAAGTCGCGGGAAAACCCAAGGTGAGGGATATTTGGGGATTTCAGCTGTGTGAGATTTGGTAAATATCTGCGGGGAATATTAGGTCAGTTTGTTTACCAAGTGAGTGGGTGTATACGTGCTCTTTAGTTGGATTTTGTTGATGTAGAAACCTGGATGGCATGCGATGCAGAAGACTATGGATTTCAAATGCTAAATGATGACGATATTGTGACTTCCGTGCAAGAAGAACCCGAACCTGTCAATGATAAAACGGATGAAGACGAGGACAACATTAACGAAAATAGCAAGGATCCATCAAATGCTGACGCTTTTCTGCGTTAGAGACAGCTATGGAGTGGGTACAAACAACCATCAGAGTGCTGTCCTACTCAACTACTGCTGCTGAAGAGAATCAGAGACTTAGCAGCAAAAACACGAAGGTGTACAATGGTACAGCGAAAAATAAGTGATTATTTTTTCACAATCAAGGTAAAACTGCGACATATTTTTGCACCTATTTGGCTTTTTCTTCAAGCACGTTTCACGCATGTGCTGATTTTCAATATTTGTTTAGTGTCCAGTATCATATACTGCATAGATCGCATTCGGTTTTCGATTATCCGAACAAACGCGTATCCGAACGGCTTCAGGTCCCAATTCATTCGGATAAATGACGTTCTACTGTATAGTGAATATACGAGAGAAGATAGATGATTTGAGAAGAATTACTATAAAATACCATGCAGCGTCAACAAAGGTTAGAAGGACAATAAGTAAAGGTTCTGAAGTTATTGATAGTCGAACATCGAGAGGGACTTGAGAAATGGTCCTGAAACCTTTTGAATGTAATTGTGTATTCTGTAGTGAGTGTAGCTAAAGGGAGGCTTCATGTATAGATAGTAATATTATAATTTGTATATTAGGTTAACGAAAACCACTCCAAGCATATGAATACTTTTGATGCTTTGATCAAAAAGAAAAAAATTTGAAACTTTTACTCTATCTGTGATTATTTCTAATCTAACGTATACTTCAATTCTAATTCAGACTGGATTGCTTATTATAGAAAAAAATAGAATATTTATATGTCAATACGTTGTTGCATGAATATCACACATATTATACTAAAAACTATCAGTATATTTAATAAAAAATATAAATACAGTCGGCTCTCGATAATTCGAAGTTAGAAAGACCAATGGAAAACTTCGAATTATCAATGGGTAGGAAAAAACTTCCAAAATACTCAAAGATAATTTTTTCTAACACATTTAAATTTGAAATTATGTAACAAAACAACAATAATACATATGTATGAATTTATTTTAAAGCAATTTTTAAAAAGTACATTTGTACAATATAAATATTACACATAAGTTAAAAGGCCTGTATTAAAAAATGCATTCAATACATTCTTGTATAAGCCTACGCATCTCTTCTTCACAATAGTGGAGCATCTTTTTTGAAAACATGTGTATCAATGCCAAGTGTTAAACGAACGATATAGACGGCTGACAACAGGTGCGGTTGGTCTATTGTCCACTTGTAGAAGGAAAGCAGTAGAAGTCTATTTTCGCTTGATGAATTGGAAAACACTAAGAAGGGGTAGCAGACAGATGGTCATTAAAGGGGCTACGTTACAGGAGAGACACGAAAAGACGATACAACACAAAACTAGTAAGCTCCAACCTATTTGCAACAGGACTGTGCATGATAGTGAGAGTTCGAATTGTCGAGAGTTTTATAAGATAAACTTCGAACTATCGCGCGTGTTGTAGTCTGGCCAGTCACAGACTTTACTTCGAAATATTGAGTGTACCAAAACGTATTGTTTTAGTTCGAAATATCAAGAGTTTTTCTAGGGACTGAGCATATACTTCGAATTAGCGAGAGGTTCGTATTATCGATGGTTTGAATTATCGAGAGTCGATCGTATAATCAATAAAAAAGTAATAGCATTCACATTTTTAAGAAATTCTGAATTATGCACCTATATATGTATGTATATTTCTCTCTCAAACACACGCGCGCACACTCTTTATATACACAAGTTAATCCATTTTGTGTTTTTTTTAATTCTACCCTTCATAAAAATTGCTCTTAGAAAATAGTGAGTAAAAGTAAGTTGCTTGTGAAAATAATTATCTTTCACTTAAAAACTCATGATAAATTCACAATAAGTTCTAAAAGCTATGTGAATAATATAGCCAATTGGATCAGTTCATTCTATCACTGTATCGAAGCATTAGATTTCTCACAAATTCTAAATAGTAAGCATTTTTTTAAAAACATTTTTCCCTGTGATGTCCTGAATTGCGTTCTTATTCAAGTTAATGAGGGGAAAGTTTAAAGACGCATAAAAGTCAGAAAAATATGAATTGTGCATAAAAAGGAACAAAAAAAAGGCAATCTTGAACCTAAGAAAAAAATTTCAAATGTAAAGTATTCACAAGTAATGCATGCATCTTCAAAATATAGCAGCTATTATCTGTTTTGGAACTCATTCAAAAGTGCATATAAGAATAATAAATAAGCAAAATTCTGGCAATAAAATATCCACATTATTTACTGAATAACTAAGTTCTAAAAATACTCCAATAAAAATACCAAAAAAAAAATTATAATTCTCAGTAAATTTAACATTTTTTAAGAAAAGAAGGCATTATAAAAATTATACTTTCCTTTTATTAACTATTTTAGCTATTAATAGTAAAATAAAGACATCGATATGGCTATAGAAACCATGACAGATGATAAAAACATAAACTATAAAAATCTTACACTTTAAAGGAATTATTTTACATAAATAAGATTGAATCTATTAAGTTATTTGTTTTTGTTTATGAATAATATGATTTTTATTCATGTGTACGCTATAAATAATAATAATCCTATCTTAAAAATTCTTAATCTTCCATAATGCTCAAAAATGTAAATAAAAAAATGTACTACTAGCACTTTTTAATAAACGATTCCAACACATATTGGATGCATTAAACATACACACTTCGTTTGTTTCTCTCAATAAACAATTTTTATTAAATATTACAATACAAGAAGTATAAATTACATAGAAAAGTGTTTAATTCATCAAACATCTCAATTTAACGTTCTTTATGTAAATAATTCAAGAAATTAATTAAAAAAGCCAGTTTTCGGATTTCCGTTTGGGAAATTAGTAAAACTCAATTCAGATCCTAAATTAAATGTATCAACTAAAATTCAATTGAATAGGAGGAGCATTTTTTTTTCTTTTCCATCCCAAAGTAATACCAAGTTCAATCACTGATGTCCTCTAAAATAAAAATAAACTAATTCAAGAATTCAAATTTCCTTAAAGTAATGGAATTTTCCCTCTAAAAATGAAGATTTTTTTTCAGCAGGTCTAGTCTTATATATAATAAGTTAATTCCAGAACTAATTTTAAGCCAGATATTCACAAGAGACGAAATAAGAATTAAATATTATGTATTGTTATTTAACTAAATAGTTTGCTAAGTTCAAGGTTGAGAAATAATAAAATTAAGTCTCACGGAATGAAGTTGATACAATAGTAATAATTAACTGAAGGAATACAGAAACAAAAATGCACAAGTTTGCAATTCGGGAATTACTTTAAGGATCTGACTACTACGACAATTTTTTTTTTAAATGGAGATATGAGATTTTTTGTGGTTTTTTAGATTTGTTTAGTACATTTTAAGAAAAATATGCTAAAATTGAAAAAATTAAAAGAAATTGTTATTACTAAAATGGAAGAAAAATGGTTAAAAATTTACAAAAAATAACATAAACTGAGCCCATTCTGTACCAAAAGTTTATGAACAAATTTTCAATTTTTCAATTCTGATATGTTGCTGCGTTATTCATTTTTAAAATACCTTCAGGGTAAGAGATATTTTAATTATTACAAAAACTAGAGCACTTTATCTTAGTTATTATATGAAATTTCTTAAGAAAACACAGTGATTACATTAACATAAGGGACTGTAAATTTTATACTAAAACAGTGATTGATAAATCTGAAGATTCAAACACTTCTACTATTATACAGAACATACTCAAAACATTTCAGCTAATTCTTTTCAAAAATATTTGAGCAATCGCTGTCCCCGTTTGAGCATTTTCAGTAAAAACAACACACACACATTTCGAGTAAAACTCATTTTAAAGTATGACATCTTGCTTAAAGTAATGGCATCTGCTTTTATTAAAACACTTGTAGTTTTTGTTCTAGTGAACGGAAAATGATAAACTTGGTATTTGTATAAAGCTAATAAGATGGCCTATACAATCAAATCATTAAAAAATTGTCAATTTTTGGCAAAATTCACAATTTTAGAATAGTCGGATACCTTAAGTCTATAATTTTTGAAATTTTAATAAATTAAATTAACAACATTTATAAATGATATTTCCACAAACCGCAGTATAAATATACATCTACCGCAAAAAATGCCCTTACAAGAAAATTGTCAGATTAAAATAATATTTGAATATAAGTAATTTATTGATCAAAATACTATATACAAAATTATTACAGCTCTCCATAAGATGTTGGACTGTAATCTTATCTAATGAGTTTTTCCACGCGTCATATCACGAAGCCTCAGACTTCCTTAACGATGTCCTATGCATATTAAACTTTGATATGTAGATCTTGTAAATTTTGTGACAACAGGTATAAATATAACAGACTGAAGTGTCCCATAAATTGTTCGTGTTTGACAGGTCCTGCAACCCTGTTGTCTACGACATAGTACCTAGAACTGCGAGGCAAGTTCTTATGATGGGGCAATGTGAACAACACTAGTACTATCTTGTTGCAATATGAGTTGCATCTGACTTTAAAGTATCAGATGAGAAAGGTTCGAGTGCTGAAAGAACTCAATACAATGATGGCAGTATTATAGTGTGAAAAATGTTTGTGAGCTTTTGCATTCTCTCATATCAACGTATTCTGTTACTTGTGCATGGAGCAAACTGTGCACCTCAAAAGCATGGGATCTCTCAGCAGGACATTTGCATCTGCCATAAATCAAAAACTGTCCGATATTGGTAAAAAAAAGAGGAAAGCAGATACCTTTAAATGCAACACAAGCTCCAGAATTCATCAGATCTGAGCCCAAACAAGCATCTTTGGAATCACCTCGATCACCGTTTTCACAATACAGACATTTCAACATGTACAATGGCACTGTTATCAGACATTCTGCAAGATTTGTGGATTTACTGGGAATGACTTAGACCAGGGGTTGGACACCTATGGCACGCATGCTACATGTGGCCCGTGGTAACAATTGTCACTACTCTACAAACTTTTCAATTTTTGAGTGGATGGAAGTTGATGAAATGTTTAATGGACCTTATTTGACTAACATCTTCAGAATTATTGACTTTGACCGAATTACGAAAAAATGTGAAAGAAAACTCTAAAGATAAATTTACAGCTATTTTGTACATTACTAAATGTCATTGCTGGAGAGATTTAATTGTTTGAAGAGAAAAAAATTCCATGTACTTTGCTCTTCCCTTTTGTACGCATATTTAAGTAGAAAATCTTCCCTGATATGAAAAATATTTCGAGACCGTAAAGAAATTGTTGAACAACTGAATGTTCAGAATCGCGTCGAATAATAGTCGCAAATTATACCCCTGATGTTGCGATATGAAAGTACTAGGTTCGCATTAAAATTTTTATTTATCCTTTTATTTAACTATAATGAAGGGAAATATTCATATTTTATATTGTCTATTTCTTTTTTTCATGAATATGTTCAAAAATATATAGTATACGCACAATTTTAACTTTATTTTTGTTGAAGGAATAGTTATATTTTATGCTGTTTATTTTTATATTCAAAATATGTATTTAAATGATGATAATTAATGTTTGATGAAACTGTAAATCAATATGATTGACATCTATTCTCTAACTCTGCATGCATTATCACGGGAACTGAATTGTTCAAAAATGGCACGCTGGTTGGTACATTGATCCATAGTGGTATATTGGTTTGGCACGCCAAAGTTAAAAGGTTGCCGACCCTTGCCTTAGACTTTTCACGTTGTATTTATCAACCATTATTTCTAAGGTGTGCTTCCATCTAGTCTTCAGTTTCCGAGTAATGCGACTACGGTTACAAACTACTGACTTTGGGCTAGATATATTCTTTGAATTTACTAATCCAACAGTCCTCAGAAAGCTGCCATGCTGCTCACTTGATGATGGGGCTGAAAAAAAATATCCACCTGATTTTGTTGGTTTAGGCGTGTGGAGCAGCGTTCACCGCAATATATAATACGACTGCAGTATTACCTTTGTCAAACTCGTACAAAAAGTAATGACACACATCCTTTTATTATTTGTCCATAAACACCCACTTACATAATTTTATAAATATTATTCTAGCAGAAAAGCCATACATTTATAAGAAAAGCCCTATTATTAGTTAAGATACCCGAAGTCAGTTCAACTGGTAATCTGTATCTCCAAAAATGGATAGACTTTTTTCACATATTAAATACTATTATAAAAAATCAAGGTCACAAACATATTTTTTATCATAATTTTAAAATGACTCCATTAAAACTGTTAGAATTTATATTTTATATACTTTGAGAACGGGTAGTGCAATAAAACCTTCAGTTTAGGAAAATATGTTGTTTAGCGTTAGTTTTTGCACAACTAACTAAATTTAGACCATTCCTGCATATGGGAATCTCGCCTCCAGTTTAGTGAATATTGCTTTAAAACAAACAAGTTAGTTTGTTTGCAATGAGAATGACTTCTCATAATCGTTTAGATGATTGCTTGGGATGGAGAGTCATTGGCAGGCTTGAATCTGACCAGTCTCAAGCGGAAGTGTCTCATTGATTACAAGTGACACGAAAGTGGTCTTGTAGTTATGGAATCAATTCCAAACAAGTGGTACTGTCCCCAGGAAGATTTGACAAAGATCGCCACAGGACATCGACATCTACACAGGATCATTACTTGGCATTAAGCACTCGACGAAAAATTGGACATTGGTTCCTCAGCTTGCTTGTGGCCCTTCTGCAGCGTCTGGAAAAAGAATTTTCAGGCAAACAGTCAACAGCCGTCTTGCAGAAACTGGTCTTTACGCCCGGTGCCCAGTCTTGTGCTTCCCTTTGACTGCATCCAGCAGGAAAGACCGAATATTGTGGAACTGAAAACTCCAGTTGTGGACACCACACAAGAATGGGGACGAGTTCTTTTCATTTATGAGTCGAAATGTATCAAGCAAAATGATTTTCGTCGTGTCTTCTGGAGAGAAAATGGAGCTCACGTTCATCTCTCCTACG
Organism: Trichonephila clavata; assembly: GCA_019973975.1. NCBI lineage: Eukaryota > Metazoa > Arthropoda > Arachnida > Araneae > Nephilidae > Trichonephila > Trichonephila clavata. The sequence goes on from BMAO01007417.1 coordinate 25,569, forward strand.
TAACAAAAATCGATAAATCTGGTAACAATAGAATCCTTGTGTGTGGTGGCATAAAGTTGGGCAATCGCACATTCCTGTACGTTTTCGGTGAGGGTACCGTAGATTTACAGCGATATAGGAATGAGATCTTGGCAGCCTATGTGATGTTTTCTGGGTGCTATATGCCTGGATTACATTTTTTATGGACGATAATTCGCGGCCGCTCTGAACTCCATTGTTGATGAAATCATGAAGGAGTTGATATTCGAATTGACCCTCGAGGTCTCCGGATCGCAATTATATTGAATTTATTTCGGATGGTATAGGAAAACCCATTTCTCGGCGTAGCTGCCCTTCCAGGACCCTCCAGATGTCAAAAGACGCGCTTTTGGAAGAATGGGCTTTGTTGCCACAAACATTTATTGACACCCTCATAAACAATATAGAGGTTCATTGAGAGGCTTATATAGCAGTTTACAGTGATCACACTCCATGTAAGTTCGACTTTTCCCTAGTTATCACTAATTCACGATTTCTCACTTTTTAATAAAACCTTTATCTTATTCAAAATTAAAATATTTTCTATATTGTTATGTTGCTATATTCTTTCTCATATTCTGTGCCAAATTTCGTGATATCAGATAAAACAGTTCATCAGTTTTCACAGATTTTATTTTTGTGAGCTTAATTTTGGACATGAGTGTATTTGAGTATGAGTGAATTGTATTGTAATCCTCTCTCTTTCTTCATTTTGTAGCATATTTTCAGAAACATTTTGGAATGAATGTAGGCTCACTTGGAGAAACAGCAAATCGACATAACTTTCAAAAAATCACTTTCAAAGTGTAGGAGAAAAAAAGAAACGAGCCTTACAGTAGTCGCATATGATATGTAACATTTGACATGTTATCGTGGTAAATACGCAATAGTGACTTTAATCCTGAAAAAAAAAAGAATCGGGTATGATTGGAAATAATTTTCTATCGAATAATTATATCTTTAATGAAAATTTTATTTAATTAACACAAGAAGTAATGCAATTTTTTATCAAAAGTATTTATTCTTGTTCGATTTGGGGAAGAGTGGAGACAATAGATTTATGAAAACTAAAATATGACACACATACTTGTGATTTCAAAGTATTTAAAAATCATTGAAAAACAGCGTCAATAACAGTACCACTGTTAGTTGTCGAAACATTTCGATTTGAGTTCATTTCTAGCTTGGCTTCATCATTCAGAAAAGCTATGAGTGGCTCAGCTTCTGGCAAACTGAAGTTAACGTTAAAATCACCACTCAAAATCATGGAAAGCGAGTGATAATTACCGAATTTTTGAATTTCAATCTTCTGAAATGCTAAATTTAACAATATAAAAAAGCTGGTGGCTTCACTGCTACTAGAGTTGGACCCTTATGCGAGGGTAGCGAAGAGACACCACCAAGCGCGCTGATTGGTCAAGTCAAACAGATCACGCTTCCTCGACTTCCTGTTACACATTTCCGTCCCTTTTCACGAAATCACTCCAACAACTACCCAGCAACCGAGATAAAAGATGTTACACACCAAAAAGCTAATCTCGTAAGTATAGAAATTATTTAAATTAATGTAAAGTGACTACTATTTTAAAAGCCGACAGTAGAAATTGAATTTCTGTAACGAAACACTTTTCTTTATTTTAAAATAATTCAACGTTATTTAGAAAGACAACATTAAATAAAATACAAAATTGCATTTTTAATGCAATCGATAAAATAATTTCTCAAAGAATTATGGCGCAAAAAAATATTTGGTAACAAAAAGCATGCCTTTGTCTTTTACTTGTACTTTTTTTTTTATTTCAGCTCATTATTATTATTCACTGAATATTATATTCAATGCTGTGGAACTAGGTTGATGGTATAACCAAAAAAATAAATAACTTTATAATATTTTAACGGAAGACAAAATTTTCTTCCTTATGTAAAAGCACTTATAGAATTTAAATTAAAAATGTAAAACAGTATTTTTTTTTTTGTAATGAAATTTAATAGCTATTCCAAATAGGTGATTTTTATATTCAAGGAATCAAAAATTAATAATTGAATGCCAAGTATAACAAAAGACAGTTAATAATGTGTTTTACTTTCTTTACATTAATTACAGAAGAATTTAATGGATAATTCCTATTACTTTAAGTCTAAAATAAATAACAGAAAAATTGTCTCCTTACATTAAAAACACAGTTTTAGTGTTGATTATTTTGCACTAGAAATGATTCTAATGTCTTACTTTTTTCATCGTTCCTCATTTAATTGGTTAAAAAATTTCATGCTTTATTTTTACATAATAACAATATAATACTTGAAAATAGATGGTAATAAAAAAGAGGGGAGGGGAGTAAATAAATGTGTCTAAAACGAAAAAAAAATTAATTCATTTGTAAGAAGAATTATTAGTTTGTTCAATCGCTCAATAACGTAAAATTTCTTAAAAACACATTAAATATGTAATACATTTAATAATGCACGATCCACTTAAAGTAATTTAAAATCTGAAACATTTTAGCGACGCTTGAAGCAAATTGCAGACATAAATTATTTATATATATCTATTTTTTAAACCCTTAAGAATCAAAATTTTATAGACTTCTTTTTTTAAAAGCTCAATTGCTAACAAAAACAGCTCGACCGAAAATAATAAACAGATATTAACAAATAATTCCTTTTGTCACATAAGGAAATATTAATATTTATTAAAAGGATAAGAGCTAAAAAAATTTCCTGGCTATCTAAATTAGGGTTTCTATAAGATGCTATTTGAATAAATGTTCTGAAACTGTTATGCTACGAATGTTTAAAACAAATCTTTTTGTAATTTTGATTCAAATTTTACTTACTTTTTTTTTGTCTTAATGAATAAGTAATTATTGAATTCATTTTAGTTAAAAATCATTTCTTGTTGCTTTTCTCTGTATATGTACAAATAAATAACTGGAGATTTTATATATATCCCCCCTTGTGCATAAAAAAAACCCCTCAAAAATGATTTTTTGAAAATAATTTCTTTTTTAATCAATTAAACTGCATTTCGTTAATAAAAGTGTCTTCTTTCTTTTAATTCATTCTTTTAACATTCTTATACAGCAACTTGTGCCACAGATTCTTTATAATCTGTACGAAAGGGAATTTTAAGAGCATCTTCCCTATCCGATGAATAAATAGGCTCAATTCATGACGGTCAAAAGCAATCATGCGTTCTTAATTCACAACTGTACTTGTAAACTTGTAACTAATCTATTTGTAAAATTTAGATCAAATTTCATAATTAAGTAAAAATGCTCAAAAAAAATTCCTAATTTTTTTTTAATTTTAAAAAAATATTTTTTTCGTGAATTTCTAAATTAAATATATTTTGTTTACTTATGTACGTAACTAGCTGAAATGCCCCTTTTTCACTCGGCTTAAGCTTTAAAATTATAAAACTCAGCGATTATAAAAATTATAATGTTTTTAGAAAGGGTAAGCCCTAGTGTAAAGTAGCATAGCCAAAAATTTAAAAATATTTTTAATGAATGTTCACATTATAAATAATTTTAAATGAATTTCAATTTGGCCTCACAGTAAAGAATAATTTAACAAAATCATATATTTGAATACAACACAGAAAATTAATATGCTGAAAAGGTAAATAGAAAAAATGAATGAAAACATAAATAAAAAATATAACAGAAAAGTAATAGCAATATTAAATTTCTACTACTATGACTATAGATAAAACAACCTGAAATAGATAAACCAAAATAGAGAAATTAATTTTCATAAACTAATTCACAAAAACTGGGAAAAAATTAAGAATCACTTAAACTGGAAGAAAATTAAGTCAGTATTACATGAGGAACGGATGTAACACTATCTAATACCTCTGTAATAGAAGTAATATCGAGTATTAGATGTGATACAATACTAAAAAAATTAATTAGTATGAACTAAAAAAAACTATCTAAAACAGATAATACAGGTCCCCGTTGAAATAATCCATAAGCAACAATAGTATCTAATAAAATAAATAATAAATCATGTGACTAAAAATAAATGTTATTTAAACAATACTATTTGAATATTTCTATAAACAATTGTAATTATATAACAAAGAGCAAACAAAGGAGTAAATAAGATGATAAATAACTAAAGTGATAATTTATATAGTTATATATATATCTTACACTATTAAAATTCGAAGGTAAACAAACGTATCTATGTATCTATCTATCTATGTGCGTCTATCTTCTCACGAACAGCACCACGCAGAAAGTCGCGGAAGGTACCAAAAGATCGGGAATTTTCGGGGGAAGCCGTATTGCCTATTTATATTCCGATATTGTAATTAGTTAAAAAGATATTAATTAAAAACCTTAAAACGCCGAATTGTTTTACTCCTGCCGGTTGCTTACTTGGCGGAACTTCCCTTCCGTTTCGGCCGAGCGGTAATCTTACGTTTTCCACCATATTAAAATTGTCATCCGATTTTCGGTGTCGAAATTAGACAAAAAATAATTACAGAATCGGAAAGATCATTTATTTCGCCACGACACGGTATAATATTTTTTGTAAAATAACGATATTTTCTATTTTTTTCGAATTTTTTAAAATAGTGTTAAAACTGATGCGTTTTTATGAAAATTATTTCTAAATCGTTGGGTATGAATTACTTTTCGTGTTATTAAATCAATATTCTACACTAATTAATTTCAAGCCTTTCTCTTTTAGAACCATTCATTTAAAAAATAAAATTCCCAAAACTTTTTTTTTAAAGAATTTTTAAAAAGTAGTCTTAATTTTTACTTCACATTGAATAACTTCGTCATTTATGAAGATAATCTCACAAAATCTTTTTTCCGTGTGTACAGTAATATTATCCGTAACATATACGAAGATTGAAAAAATTGCTTCAAAATTACGGATTTTAAAAAAAGAAATTGTGATTTTCGTAAACTTATGTTTTTCTGAGAAATAAATTAAAAAGTAGTAATTTGTACATTTTTATTTCAAAGTACGTTATTTTTGCAAATAGTTGGTGATGTTTGAGAGCATTAACGTAAAAATTATGCCCTTAAAATGAAGGTAATGATTTTTAAAATAATTTAAAATACGCGATTTTACATTTAGCCAAACATTGGCGTCGAAAATTAGCTTTGCGCCAAAGACATTTGACATGTTTTGCGTTCGACCGCATCTAAGTCAAGGGTTACACTAAAAAAATTCTGCCTTAAACAGGGGGAAATCAGTAACTTTGGCGAGTAAAAAAAAAATGCGATTAAAAAATTTTTTTTTTCGTCATCCGACGTTTTCGACCATCTTAAAATTGTCATCGAATTATCCGTGTTGAAATCAGACAAAAAATAATTACAGAATCGGAAAGATCATTTATTTCGCCACGATACGGTATAATTTTTTTTGTAAAATAACGATATTTTCTATTTTTTCCGAATTTTTTAAAATAGTGTTAAAACTGATGCGTTTTTATGAAAATTATTTCTAAATCGTTGGGTATGAATTACTTTTCGTGTTATTAAATCGATATTCTACACTAATTAACTTCAAGCCTTTCTCTTTTAGATCCATTCATTTAAAAAATAAAATTCCCAAAACTTTTTTTTTTTAAAGAATTTTTAAAAAGTAGTCCCAATTTTTACTTCATGCGGAGTGATATCGTGTAGCTCGGAGTTAGAATCAACGGATTACGATTTTTTCATTTCTGCTAATTTTTCCCACGTAAATTAATTGTACTGATAAATACTTATTTTAACATGTGATCCTCTGTTATTTTTATGTACTTTTCATTTTTTTGTTTGTTTAAATATACCATCCTTTAAGCAGCATATCCAAGATCACTGGATTAAATTTTTTGATTCACTCAATAGTTCTGATAATATTAATATGCAAAGCCTCGAAAATTATACAGCCAATATTAAGAGGAAGCGACCCAGGAGAATTCTCCTGGACTCGTACAATCCTCCATAACTTAAATTTCTCTTTTTATTTGCTAAATTCAATTCTCTTAACTATTTTTGATCTACTTTTATTTTTTGCATTCATTGTTAGCTGTCTTGTGGCGGAGTGCTAAGAGCTCCAGCTACACTCAAGACTATAACTGCAGCACTGCCGTGCGCGGTCAATGCGAAGGATGATGTCCGCCTCGTAGAAACCTGCCCGTCGCTTTTTTCATTCATAAATTTTTTCTCCTTCTGGACATTGCGTCGCCACACATCATTACACACAAAAGGAAATATTCTGAAATATATTTTAATTCTCTCTTCTTCAATGATTGAATTTACTTGCTGCATCTCCACTGATCTGAAATTTACTTCATTTTCAGTGCTGCCATTATGTAAGCAAATGGTATGTCACAATTAATTGCTAAATGAGCTATTTTAATCAATTTTATTAGAAAATAATTAATAAGTTAGTTTTTTATAATATACTTTTTTTCGCAGATACGTGTTTAAATAATTTAATTAACACAGAGTGGAATGAAAAACTATAAAATTAAAATTAAAAAAATTAAATGTTTTTATCAAATAGTATTATATTCTTTTTAAATGTTTTTTTCAGTGAAATTTTTTAAAAATTAAAATGCATTCAATGCATTTCTGATATTCATTTAAAATATTTATCAGTATTGAAATTTTTGTTCTCTTTCATAAAACTTATAGTTTACTTTAAAATAATGCGTAATTGCATGAAACTTTTTTCCCTGTGTCGAATATCTCAAAAAATTCTCACAATTTTACTTCAAGAATTAAAATAGTAGTGAAATTTTGTCATTTGAAAAATTTATACTTTCTGTTCTTTTTTCAGCATACAACTATTTTTAAAAATGCTACAGTTTCGTTTCCGGGAAAAAACTATCTTTCTTTAAAGAATTTTATAGAAAAAAAACAACTTTTTTTTTTTACAAAACATGCTGTTTTGCATATTTTATGATTTTTTCTCATATGAATCAATATCGTTGCGTTTATATAAAAATGATTTTTAAGACTTTCAGAATCAGTGATTTAAAAAATAAAAAGCCGGAAACTTTTTTGAACAAATTGTAATAAAACACTCAAAATACTTAAATCAATCATTTAATAGTTTCTTCATTGAAAAAAAAAATTGCATGAAATTTTTTCCCGTGTGTCAATTTCGCTTAAAAATTACGAATTTTTAAGATTTTTTTTGTGATTTTCGTAAAATAAAGTTTTTGCGAGAAATAATATAAGCATTATTTTTGTAACCTTTTTTCTTCAAAAATTATTGTTGTTTCCAATCAATATGTGAAAACTTGGAATTTTCAATTAAAAATTTAGCCCTCAAAAATAATGAAAACTTTAAAAACATTCTAAAGGCTTTGCGCATGCGCGAGAATCATTATTATTTTATTTTCCCCTCTGTTTAACGCTCAGCGGCCAAGGTCAAACTTGCTGTTGCAATATTTTTTCCGTTATTGAAATGTGAGTGAGGGATTTTTAAAAAGTGGCACTGTTCACCTACTCCACAGTTTTTCGGCGACGGACTTCGAAATTTTCAATTTAAAACTTTTACAATCAGTGATTTTAAAAAAAAGCCAAAAACTTTTTTGAACAAATTTTAATAAAACACTCAAAATACTTAAATCAATCATTTAATAATTTCTTCTTTTATAAAGGTAATTGCATGAAACTTTTTTCCCCCGAGTCGAATATTTCAAAAAATCCTCACAATTTTACTCCAAAAACTAAAATAGTAGTGAAATTTTATAATTTTAAAAATTTATACTTTCTGTCCTTTTTTTCAGCATACAACTATTTTTAAAAAGATTACATTTTCGTTTCCGGGAAATAAAATATTGCAACGAAAGAATTGGAAAGTGAGTGGGTGATTTTAAAATTCACCCTGTTTACCTATTCGAAAATTTTTGGTGACGGACCTCGAAATTTTCAACCATTCTCAAGTGACGAGAACGACACCTGAGCTTTCACCCATCTTTAATAATTACCACACCACACCAACGCAAGAACAAATTTCGAATAAAGGAATTTTTATGAGATTGTTAAAGAAATCACTCACATCGCACGCACACACACAAGTGCTATCGGCCTGAGGGAAACACGAAATTTCCATGAGGGTGAAGTTATTCACTCGGTAAAAGCCCGTGCAACGCCGGGCTAAGCGGAGAGGAAAGAAACAAAGAAATCAAAGTAATTTCGGAAAATAATATTGGAAGTACTGAATTTGTGAAGTTGAGTGAATATTAACGTCCCACTGTTCAGCAACATGAGGCCTTTTGGGGACGGTCCGCGTAATTTTGAACCATGGTCAAGTGACGCGGACGACACCTGAGCTGGCACCCC
>BMAO01007418.1:0-48304 GCA_019973975.1 Trichonephila clavata
TGCATCGGTGGCCAGCCGTTCCAGTTACATTGCTCAACAAGATATGTAAGACCAATACATGTTTCCCGTCGGTCTGACCTGCCTTCTCTCGACGGTGTCAACTGTAGTCTTGCTAGCGTTCTCCGATTTCTCACCTGGAAAACATTTGAGTGTGGGTTACTAAAATAGGGCGCCACAGCTCTTTAGTCAGTATTGATGAATTGAGACATAGATAAAGGACATGGAATGACTTGCCCTTGTCATTCAAGGCCATTGATAACTAACTGGATTAGAGTGGTTTTAGCTGTAATACCAACAGCTGTGTTTTCTAATTTTGATCCTGTATACTCCCGAAATGCATACAAACTTATTCAAATTTTTCCTACTAAGCTGTATATAATAAGTAACATTTTGTTATTTGCTTTCCTATTTGGTATTGTAATTTTAAAGTTCATCAGTGCACTTATAAACTACTGTTGAAATAAAGTTATTATTAAATATATATATCTAGCGACAGAGCCCTAATTCAATTAATAAAGGTAAAACTTATCTTCAGACTAATTCTATAATCTAACTTAGGCTATACAAAAACATTTTTAAAATTTAACAGCTAACTATAAACGTAGTCATTGACGAGTCTTTGTTTTTACAAAAGAAAATTTAGCAACTATTTAAATGTTACATATTGCGATTAAATAAAAAGCATAGAAAAATCGTAAAGTTGCAATTGATTTCTAAATAGTTGGGAGATGGACCACAAGCTCTCGATCTTTTGCATTCTCAACAGAAAAATAAAACACATCAGTCTGATTAACAGTTCAGTTCAGTAGTTCATGATGGAAGTTCAACAGTAATGATAAAATGATAGCCAAATTATTTATGAATATGCATTTCAATTAAGTATCGAAGTCAACGTTATGTCATTCTCAAATGTCTTTTTCGTTAAATTCAAATTGGATGAGATGGCGGTTTTGTTCTGTTATTATGAACTGTAGAAAAATACTGCGGCATTGTATCAAGTAAATTATGCGGTATAATACAAAGGGTTGATGAAAAAGTCTAATGTGAATTTTCTAAGACGTACCTGCTTATACGTTTTAAAAGCTATAACTCATTAATTGGCCATTGTGTTTTGGTCGGAATTCATGATTTCTGCGAAATAATAAATTCGATTTTCTTCTCAAAAATGTTTTCTTATAAAACCTTAAATGTAAGGACTCTTTGTATAATTATGGCTTCCTCTTCTTTTCATTCCTTGGTCTAGACATTTTGTTAAAAGCGATTTGTTTAATGAATGATGGTTTCAGAGAAAGCTACTTTTGCTTTAAAAGAAATTTTGGACGGTAAGGACTTTTTGAAATTCTTTCGATATATGTTGATTACTCATAAAATGAAATGCTCTTAAAATCTTCTTCAAAAGAATTGTAAATGAAAGAATGAAAGAATGTTTCTTCTCTGTGCCAATTTAGGTATCTCTTTTCTTGTACAAATGCAAGTTTTAATTACGCATACATCGTTTTGATAAAAGGCCGATAATTGAAATGCTTTAGAAATCAACGAAATTTCATTACATTTCCTGATTCTTACTGCTTCAGCATAACAATTTACCTTTTCTGTCTTCATTAGATATGAACAGATATAGTTGAAAAAGTTAAACTAATTAAAAGTGTAGTCCCAACTTATAATGACCAATGGTACATATTACTGTTTATTTATTTGGTTTCATTTGGTTTTTTGAAGATAGTATTTTATCTAACATAATTTCTGCCTCGACAAATTATGTTAGATTCTTCTTAAAGCAATGAAAAATCAACTGCAAATTTAGAAAACTTTAAAATAAATATAGGTCCATTTGAGTCTTTTTCTGAACATCTGAACCAATCACTATTCAATCAGATCCCCATTCTTGTATAATGATTAGTTATGTATTTATTTGTCATTTTTTGATAAATTATAATTTTATATGTAGTCTATAATACAATTTAAGTCAGCAAGATTAACAAGAAAATTTATTATCAATATAAAACTATACATATGAAAGGTTATATGTATTTTTATATAAGTGACATTTATAAGTAAACTTAAGTTCTTATTTTTGTAAAATAAGTCATTAAAAACATGCAGATTCCATAAAATTTTAATGGCATTCATTTTGTTTGCTTCCTTGATAAAATTTATTAAATAGTTCAAATGGAAAATTAATAAGTTTGCTTAATGAAGAACTAATTTTTGCATTGTAGCAATTCACCATAGTTTCTATACTTTAAAACTTAATGCAAGCTAGTTATCGATGGGCTTTGTGTAAAGACTCCTTTAAAATATTATTAATACATTTAATGAAAAACATAGAATTCATCAAAACCATTAAATGGAATTCCACCCTGTAAATTTAAAGTGTCTTAAAATTATATTTTCCTTTCCTTCTTGAAATTACCTGTGAGACAAACAACCCAGAATATAGTTTTCAGTAGTTCTTCTATAAGATGTGGGTTATGTTATCAGAAGATAGCTTAACTGCTGTGGAGAGAAGACAAAATCATGTGCACCTTACTGAGTGGTGGAAAACTCTGATTTAGTGAATTTGAAGATAACATATTAGAATACCCAGAAGACTCTGAACGATTATCTCCGAAACAGTACCACTGGTAGATTGTTCGTGATCCACATGAGCTAGCCAAGAGTGGATAAATGACAGTGGCAACAGTGAGCTTCTAGAAACTTGTTGAATAACCTCAAAGAAAACGGTTGGGGCTGTTAAAGCAATGAAGCTCGGTTTTAAAATGCAGTAGCTAACTGCAATATGTGATTCAGGTTCAGTGCGTGTTTGGAACATAACTCAAGTTGGACACTGAACCGTGGTGCAGTACACGTCCCATTCGTGGGCATCTTTTGACTAAGGGCTATTCGATGAATCTCATTTTCAAATTTCTCCGCATGGTTGTGTCAGGAAGTCTTTCAGTTAAAAATGGTTCTTCATGTACAGCTTACTTTGGCGGGGTAGTGATGTGTGCTGGAACGTTCTCATACGCGGCGGTAAGACCCTTGATTATAGTAGAACAGAACAGCAAAGCTCGGACTGCCTAAACATAGTTTCGGATCAGTTGCTCTCTTACATGGTGTTTGTTTTTTCATGGAATATAATCTTTAAGCAGGCCCATTCCTAAGGCTCGCATTGCATTAGAGTGGTTCGAGATACATACTGATTAATTTAAATTAATGTCTGGATACTTAAATCACCAGATCTTAATCAGATATGGAGGCCTGGTGGGCTTTTAGCCGACACACAGCTCGCAGATCAAACACCCCCTTGTGGACTTTGCATGATAGTCTTGTCTACCAATAATTTGCATCCATGCAAGGTCGTTCAGCATTTTGCGTGACAATGAGGAGTAGCCCGTTATTCAGAAGGAATTCATAATGTTTTGGCTCTTCGGTGTATGTTCCTTTGAAAAATCCTTTATTTTTCTACATAAGTTAAAATTTTACAGAATTAAAATTACTCAATAACACTCAGCAATTTCTACTCTTTGATAGATGCATTTGATTTTGTTTTCTTTAGAGGAAATTGTACTTATGGCAGTCATACTGCGTGGTGGTAATATTTATCCTATCATTGGGCTTTTTTTTCAAGATTTAGTCATAAAATATAACTTTTGGTATTTGTTTAATTCTATGCAAATCTATTTATATTACCAGTATTTGAAATGAATTTTTCAAATAATAATTAAACACACCTCTTATGATAAAATATATTAATATACGTATTTAATTCAATTTCATTCTGAAAAAGTTATCAATTCAATATCTTCTTTTTTAGGTTAAGTTAACCTCTAGAGTTAATTTGATTATAGATGGAACACACACACGTGAGAATTTATATATACTCATTAACAAGTACTTTACTCTTCATTTTACTTTATTTGTACTTTTGTACTTTGTTCTTCAAACTTCCACACCACTTTAACGTGTTAAAGTCACAAATATCTTTGTGAATATTAATATTGGTTTCGTTAACCAGTAATTGCTTTTCATAGAGGTACAAAATTAATTGTCTCATAGCACTGTGTGTTTTCTTCATATAATATCGATTCATGAAGTGCCTGATTTTAATAATAAAAAAATTCATTGAAAATATTATACGTATTTCTATTTCCTTTTAATATGTTGTGAATATATTATATTTTGTAATTATCCTGTAGCAGGCTTCGCTAAAATTTCTAAGCTAGGTTATGTAATTTTATTAAATGCTTGAAATTTATTCCTGTATCATTAATATTCTATGATGAAACTCTATTATAATTTTGTTAAATGATACGGAAGAAAGGTTAACTTGAAAGCAGACATAAGTATGAAAACTGACAAACTAAACAATAAACATAGCAACACTTCCTTATAAATCCACATTTAGAAGGAGGCCTAATAATTGACATAATTGACACATTGTCTCATAGTTGACTAATTTGTCTCATAATTGACACAGTAGCCTAGTGGACTGGTGGACTGGCATACCATGAGTTTGAACTTAGTACTGTTGAAGACCCGCCGTGTAGAAAGACTGATGCGCGTTAAATCTTTGGGCTCATTTCAACCGTTAGGTTGTTGGAGGTTAGGCTGAGCTGGTATATCAGCTCATAATAATCGTCCTCAATCCTTTATTCATGGATGAAAATTAAGTCCTTGAAGCTAATTGAATAGAGTGACGTTAATGTTCACTCACTCACACCCAGAATTGACGAATAACATTTTTATTACAAAGAGTAATTCCTTATTTTTGCAAATGTAAATTTATCTACTACAGGCATAAATAAAATGATTAATATTTAATTTTAATGATGGATTAAAAACTTAATTTTATTTTTATTTTACGGAAACCAATTTGTACATCGTAAAAGTGGACATGGACTTTTGTCCGCGGAAGTGAGCGGGTGCACCAAATAAAGAAACCTTTTATTAAAATCAAACACTTCATTTTTATGACTATTAAAGTACTATCAAATTTTAACCCTAGATCAAGGGAGGCTGGAGTCTCAGCATACTAATTGAAATATTTAAAGGGATTGATTCAGTTACTTAGCTTTGACAAGAAATTCACTGTATGTGTTCAATATTTGAACGTCGGATCTTCTAACTCGAACTACGATAGCTTCAATTATTCTATCCCTAACATTTTAGTTTCAGCTTCAGCATGACAAAATTCACCGAATCATAAGACGAATGCTTTTTATTAAAATTCTGGAAATACATGCTTACATGGTATTGTTACTACGTCAGCAAATAAGATGAGAGCTTTGAGGAACAATTAGCTATGTGTACATTTTGAGCTTTGAGTACAATTTTTTGTCTACAACTTAAGTGAGACTATACTTGAAAAGTTTCCTCATTGCTGTAGTGGTAAATATCGGTTACATATTTTTATTGTTTCCGCCTTTTGCATTTCTATCCTTTTATGTACATGTAGCTGTAACTTGGAAATATGAATTCTTCGAAATATTAAATTCTAAAGGGATTTTGTAAAACAAGAAAGGATATTTTTGGCTCAATTTCATGTTTTGCTAAATGCAAACCTTTATAACTTTAGAAAGTTAAAACAGCAAATGCAGAAAAATTGCCTTATCGCATCAGAAAATATCTGTACATCTTCGCATACCTGTAAATGCATGTTTTGAGAAGAAAATAAAATTTAGGGTTTCTAAAGAATTCCATTAAATCGTCTGCTTCTGACTAGTGCATTAATAAATAAACTATAAATGCTGTCTTCCACATGAGAATAAAGTAGAAAATCTTTCAACAGTCATCTCTGTGTGCTTGGCTTTTAATGATAAAATCATATACCATACTACTTGCCTGGTACTCGTAAATATTTCTTCACTATCTTCTAAGAACAATTTAAGGGAACAAAAATGTAATAATATTTATGATATCCAGATAGTAAATGATAATTCTTTTAAGAAACTCATATGTACGAGGTGTGTCAGAAACAAAGTACCATTTCGCTCTACTACAACCGCAGCTGTAGTATCAGAGTTCAGCTAATGCACACACGAGTCTCTGGTTGATTGTAAGTACAGTGACGACATTACAATCAGATTTGTTGTTTTTGCACGTGTTACTCAGCATTCAAATTGTTTCAGACGATTGCCGAAGTTTCTGTAATCCGTTAGGTCAGTTTAAGTTCATTGTCAACTTGTAGAGGTTTATAGTGAAATTGTAATGAATGATGGAATGGCGAGAAAGTGGATTCGACAATTCAGTGATCACAGTAACAATGTTTATGGCAATGGATGAATTGAGCATCTTTTTGTGTTGATGGACTAGTTGTAAAGTGATTGAGAAAATTAGTGAAAACAGACTGTGTTCTGAATTAATTTGCTTAGTGACAGAGTTTCAACAAAAAGCTGTTTATCAGTGTCTCCCTTTATTTGACTTCTTTCTTTGAAAGTGTCATTATTGATTAGTTTCTAGATACCAGGCAAAGATGTCTCCAACATTAGTGGTAACCCCACAAAATAGTTTCTAAAAAGATGCTCTTTTCATATAAAATAGAGCAGCCCGAAAATCTTTTAAACAAATTTTCCTAAATATTATGGTTGGACACGCCTCATATACATTGGTAATAAATTGCCGTAAATTAGCAGGGTAAATGAAATTTACAGTACCAGAAGTTCATTATAGCATAGTAATCGAAAAATTTATAATTGTACCTGTACCTAGTAAAACCAATCAGGGAGCTATAATGACAGAATGGCATTAGTAAAACACAATCTAACCATAAAATACAATATAGTAAGGTATGCTGACCTCCCTAACTTAATGGTTGTGACACCAAATCTGTTATACCAACTTTGCCAATTATCCAACAAATCTTAAGGCAAGAGTTGCTACTCGTCAAATAGCATCTGTTTCAGCTGTCTGGAGTTCTCCAAAGAATACAATCTTGTTGCCAGGGTCACCCGAAACCATCCATCAATTCTATGTTATTTATATCAGGGAAGCACGTTTGTCTATTCTGCAGATATTCTCACTTTTTGGAAGTTCTTCCTCCATTTGGACGTGCTTTATGTCGTCCATAAAAATAAAGATTGGGCCAGTGACACTTTGTTACAGACACATGTAGGAGGATAAATACATCCCAATATCAATGTAGTAAGTAAAGGTACTTCAGCCACCAGAAATATGAGCTCATTCATCCTTTCAACGCATTGATGTTATTGGGATGAAATCATGAATGTATTTCATCTTCTTCCACTATCAATTGAGTAGTCGTTGTTTAAGCCAAACAACTTTTCATCAGAAAGTGATTTTGCTCGTAAATGTCCTCTTTTGTGTGATGCGTGTAAATGATATCGCCAATGGGCTCTGTTAATGGTATGCAGTGTTTGGACATTGAAATATGCCATAGGATATTTGGCTGCCAGTAAATCTATTGAATGCCTGGCTTCATTCCGTTCAGCGCAGTTTAGGGTACGATGCCAGATCGTTCTGGTCTTTTGACTAATGCAGAACTATATACCTATCATTGCCACCATTATTTTCTCAATACGTACAGCCATTCTTGTGGTACATAGTTTAACAGTGGTACGAAGAGTTTGAATCGACAACAGATTCAAGAGCTTAAAACCGCAAAATCTTTTATTCAAGCTTTTCAAACCAGACCTAACAGGCTTTTGTTAATTCAAGATCTTTGTAATTCCTTGACAAACTATGTTCCTTTTTAAACTTTCCGATCGTTTTACCAAGAACAAAGACATTCAGATGATTTCTCAAAGCCATGGAAAGTTGAGTTCACTAGCAAGAATAATGAAGCCTTTCACCTTCTTTTAAGTTGACACTAAGCATGCGCACTCTTCTCATTTACATGCCATTACATCTCCTCAGATATCATAAGACAGATAGTTGCAAATGAATAACATTTCTACTGAATTGCATTTTTACTGTACTTGTTCATGATTGTATGCTGAAAAATCCATTTGCGGCACAAGTTATACATGCTAGTGTATATGTATCCTCTAAAGGCATTGTCAACCATAGTGAACGGCAAAGAGCTATAGTGTAAAGAGGGTTGGTCAAAGATAAAGTAAATTTGCCATGAGCTACACAAAAGACTACTTACAGTGCCTGGTGGTGGAATTTCAAAACATTTTATCAAAAACTCAGAAAATGCAGAAAGAGTCCTTTAAATGATGATTCATCATCGATTTGTTCAAAATATCTAGTGCTGATGAAAGAGTAACATAAAACGCCCGTAATGATATTTGTCTGATCATAGTTGAACAAACTACATTTTCTGGAAAAGAACCCATAAATCTGTCATGCGCAAAATTGTGTCCTTCAGTAGCAATACACGTTTGTACAAGTGTTTCATTTCCCGCTTTATTTTCTTCAACAGGGCTATGACACCTAGAATGAAATATTCAGCCAGGGTTCGCAGTTTCTACAGCATTGATGGAGGGGCTACATAAAATCTTTTTAGATGTATACCACTCTGAAGAACTAGTGGTTCAGCCAGGTATAATTAATAGCAGAGCATGTTACTAATAATGCCACCTGCAGCGTAATCAGATCAGGGTAAAATTCATCATGGCATCCGGGCTATGTGTACCTTGTCGTTAGCCAGCAACCAGCACCTGCAGGTGACAGTACAGTTGGCCGATTCCACTGAATACAGGCCCTAGGGGTGGACAGGGGTTTCCCACCTGTCCCCTTCACGCCTGAGAGGACTTGCGGCTCGACGGCTATTTAGGCCACCCCCATGCCGCGAAGGCACTGCTCCCTTACCAACATCCTGCATATGTCTTATCAGGATTCAGACAGGCCTGCATGCAACAGTCAGCGTCGATATGCGCCGGTTGGGTGAGCGACAGCAGGTATAATAAACGTGATCACCTACCTAATGATTTGTTTCTGGAAGGATCTCAGTGCCTCTAATGAGCATGTGATACAGCAGTGAGACTTTGGTTGGGTTGAAACCCCATACATTCCGGAGGTCAATCAATGGCAAACCTTCTAGAAAAATGGATAGTACGTTTTTCAGTAGTTATAAGTATCAGGACCACATTAACGTGCCCTCGTAAAATACCGGGCCAAACAGTATGTTTTTGAATATTCTGCACCAGACATCTATCAACCAGTGAACTTGATCTTAAACTTCGGCAGCACATCTAGAATTATTCAGGGACAAGAAATGAATGTTCTGCTTATTGTGCTTAGTATCATCCGTCCATATGATGTTATATGGACCTCCCAGCAGTTCATAGTAAAGTTGCAGCAATCATAACATCACGAGTGGGGCATCTTTTCTTTTTCTTCCCCGTCATGTCACGTTCCATTTGGGAGTTACGAACCAAATAAATGCACTTTGTGCCTTCTTTTTATAACATTTTTTTTTACAGAAAGTATCCTATTTTAAAAAATGATGATGCTGAACAGTTTTGCAATTGATGTTTTTTCATGTATCTCTTGTTTTTGAGATAGGAACGCTAACTTCAAATGTATCCTCCAAGTGGCACTTTAGGCAACTGCTTTGAGTCACTCATGGCTACTCTACTGTACCCAAACTGCATTTCTGTGACCTCAGCTCTTGCAGCTCATAAATTAGTGGAATGACAACGGACTTAAGTGGGTACACTGTATATAAATGTATTGTTTTTTTATATATGAAATCCTATTTTAGTATGAACAAAACAATCACGATAAATGTTTGAAACTATCATTCACCAAAATTTTCAAACCTTATGCTAAATTTCTTTTGTCTACCTTTTTGTATATATGTATATGTTTTTGATATATCTACACTTTGTTGATAAAATGTGCAATGGAATGCTTTAATCCTAATACAAAACTCATGGTTTATTGCACTATTTTTTCCTGGTTTCTTCTATTTTTCCATAGATATGAAAATATGTTTTAAGATAAATTTTCTTATTATTATTCTGCGGTACCTATCTATTGAGTAAAAACAGAATAGGGTGTATATACTTATATTTATACTCGTATGTTTTGTTATATTTTTATTTATTGTGTAGCTTTAAATTAGATTTATGGCGATTTAGTTCATGTCATTAATGTCTAAATATATATCTAAAAATATATTTTGTTTATTTCTTTAATTTTCTGACACTTTTTATAAAACGTTTTATTTATAACCATTTAAATAAGTTCAAAATCTTCCCTTCCTTAAACAGAATCATGAAACCAGTTATAGAAAACTCTATTTTTGTGTTATAAGATCATAAATAATAAAATCTATGCGTATGACGTTTATTAGGTTTTTACCAGAAAATATTTAGAAAGTTTATGAAATAATGTTTCTAAAATGCAATATTTCATTTAGTCTTATTATTATCCTCTTCTGAAAATTTTTTTCTTAGTCACTGATTAAACATATTTGAACTCTGATTATTGCCAGTCACAAGAAAAGAGCAAAACCCTCTTTTATCCTTTTTTTTCATATTACATGATTATAGTAAGACAGGAGATAAAAAATACACAAATTTTCTTGCAAGTTTCTACTCGTAATTCTTTTGTGTCGTCTTTTAATATTTTGTTTTTCATTATTATATTTTTGTTCCTTTATAGATTTTTTAGTACACTTGTAAAATTATTTACTTTAGGATTGACCAATTCAAAGATAAAGTATCTTAAATGATTGTATGTTTTGTAATATATATATATATATATATATATATATATATATATATATATATATATATATATATATATATATATATATATATATATATATATATAAGCTTTTAATAATTAATAAAAATGTTTGATTTTTATTTGGTGTTAGCAATTAAGTGTTTAACTTAAAGGATTGTTCAAAATACTTCTGTATCATACATTAAGCATATATATTAACAAAATCCAAATTTTTTTTATTTAAGTAAGCTTAGATGCTCTCATATTTTGTCTAATTAATTTTAATCATTAATAGTGTCATGATAGTTAAACCTACGTTCTAAGCTCTATCTTTTTTTCTAGATACAGAATAAGATTTAAATTATTATTGCTCTACTAATAAAAAATGATTATAAAAGGAAAAAAAAATATTAGAAATAAATATATTATTTATAGATTCTTAAATATATTAAATATTTAATAACGTATTTTCAAATTAGATTTCTTTTGCATTAAGATTTTCTTTGATATCTTTAATTATATAAGATTTTTTTATGATTTCTTTATTATATAATATTTTCTTTTGTATTTGTGCAAGCACTTATTCCTAGAATGATAGAAATTCATTCTTTAACGTTTATGTGAAGAGTAAATATTTTAAAATCCTTTCTATGAAGTGTTTCACATCTTATTAAAATTTTATTTTATATTGCAAGTAAAGGTATTTCTTATCATAGTAGTTTTTAATAGGCCAATTGCATTACAGTCACATAGTTGAGACAAGTGTAAATTTTAACATTGTGTGTGATTACAGAAATTTATTTATAATTTTAATTCTTGTACTATTGTAAAATAATATTCCGACTATTTATTTCTTCAGTGAGCAAAACGGTTTTGGTATCAAATAGTTAACACTTAATATTTTAAAAAAAGTTTAATATTCAAAGTTTTAATTATAAAGGTAAATAAATGTCAGAAATTTTAATTTGAAAAATATAACATAACGTGTGTGGGAATTAATTTATGGATTTAATAATTATTAATATTTAAGAGCCTTTAAACTAACTTAAAAGTCTAACAAATTCTAAGCTGTACTAAAATATTCCATGAAACTTTTCTTTCAGATATTTTAATTAGTTAATAATAGAACAATATAAATTATAGAAAAAAAATCTCTCACCATCTCTGAACTTCTTAAAGAGGAAATATATTTCATAGAAGTCTTCTTTTGTCCTAGAAAATTCTGGAAATATTATATATTGTGGTGCTTTCACCTTTCAGTTTATTGATAAGAATTTAGGCTTGTGACTGATGTTTGGTGATTTCTGAGATAAAATCGTCTAGCCAGCTTAATTTTAGTATTATTGCTGTAAAGTTTGTTATAGTCCCTGAAACGTCTTTTGAAAGCTTAAGAATTTATCAGTGTAAGCTATCTTTGTCTACATCTTCTTTCAACGTTAAGATTATAAACCTCGATTCTATTCTCTAGGGTTATTGATGATATTATTTTAAACCATTTTTAGAGAGATAAACAAACAATAATTAATCCATCTTTAGACAAGACAAACAGTGTAAAAGGGCACTGTAATACTTTAAGGAAAGAAATGTTTATTATATTTTACATTTTATTAAATGTAGAATAACGCGTTTTATATATGATTTGCCTAATCCAACTAATGGGAAATACAAATTAATTACGATCTGAGTAAGACAAGAAAGATGTTATTGTTAAAGAATTTTAGAAGAAATGATGCTAGAAAACTTTAAATATGAATAAAAAAAAAATGAAAGGATAAAATTTTATATCCCTAATAAGACTAAAATCTCTTCTAAAACCTGCTTGTAATTCACGTTAGGGAAATACATGCACAGCCTATTGAAAAGAAAAATACAAATTTAAAATATTTTAACCCAAAACTTTTTTCTATCTATTTTATTGTAACTTTTTATTTAAAATAGGCTTTTTTTTAACTATCTCCTACTTTCATGTGAATTTATTTTATTTATTAGTACTTTATTTTTATGATTATGTTGTATTTAAAAGGAATAAAATTATAAACTTTGACATTGCTTTCTGAATGTCTCATTCCTTGAAAATATTTACGTATCTTAACATCCTTTTAAATTTAAAATATCTTTTGAAGTGTAAGCAATTTTGTTTTATTTTGAATAAAAAAGTGATTTAGAAGAGTAAAGAAGTGATTATGAATATCTCCTTCTTGAAAATTTCTTGAAAATATCATATTACTTGAATAAAAACACTCAATATGTGCATTGTTTATGATCCAAACATAAAGAAAATCTTCGTATCCTGTAACTAAAGCAGTGCATCTCAAACTTTCAATACTTGCGAGCCAATTTTCTGCCCTAATTTTCTTCGCACCCCCTCCCCCATCCAAACAAAGCACTGAATTCAATAATAATAATGTACTGGATTCAATTATAATTACGAATTTAGTTACGAACCATACAAATTATCAAGATAAGTATTAAAGTTTTTATATAATCTTATATATGACAAGCCCACATGGGGGTTACTAGTAACTGTTAAACTTGTCCTTAACTTGATATTGTTAAATTAATTATCAGATACCGTATTGTGATACATTTATTAATATAATATATCAGTGGAAATGCGTATTTTATTTTTTATTATGTCAGAATGTATTTTGTTTTGATCCCTTTCGGTAAATTAATAATATTTCTATAAATAAGGTTTCATTTTCGACTTTTGACCTAAGGTTTTATGCTCCCCCCTCCTTTCTTGGATTATTAATCCCCCCCCTAGGAAAAACGCCCACAGTTTGAGAAACGCTGAACTAAAGTATAAGAAATTTACTTTTTGAATTTTTTTATTCTGTGCAAAGAAAAATTGACTTTTAACTCTTTAACTGCCGATTAAAAGTTACGGGATTCGCTACCCAGTGTCACCGTTTTTCGCTTAGGTGCGCGTGTGCGGTGTATTAGGGGGAAAAGGAAATGCGTTAAGTAAGAAAATTTTTCTCTGAAATAATTCAATGTTTTGCAATCACTGTCAAGTTCATTTTATTATGTTCCAAAGCCTTCGGAATAATTTTACTGATTGGAACACAAATGATTGCATTTTGAAAAGACGTACATATACATCCGGGGCATTTAATGCACCGGTTGAGTGAAACATATATATACATCTGTGGTAGTTAGGAAAATAAACAATATATAATTTTTAATCCTCTTTATTTTTTAAAAATGTAAGTGATCTATTTTTACATTATTAAAAGCTTTAATACTCTACCTTAGTAATGTTATGAGTAGCTACAATGCTACACAGTAAAAGTAATAATTCTGAATATAAAATTCTGAATATTGACTTCAATAAAAGTTTTACCTAATCACACACAAATTTGCTTTTTTTTATTATTTTTATTCTGAATAATTTATTCAGTTTCTAGATATTTAGTACTCCAAAATGTGAATTAAATTACAATTCCTGTAAAGTGAAATTAAAATGAACTATGGAGAAAAATAATGGTTTCGTTTCCTTAAAACAATTATTCTCATTATTCTCTCAAAACAATTATAAGCTATTTATTTTATTTCTCACTTTTAGTATTTAGATGAAGTATATTAGTAAGTTTTATGTACAACAAGCGGGATTCATTTAATAAGTGGAATGTGTATACAAGATCTGGAAACCGGCGCAGGACAATTGGGTGAAGTTTTAAAAGAAAACATATTAGCAGCTACTCCATATTAGTTTCGTGTCAATACATGTGTAGCAGCAGGTGCCAAAACGTGTTTGTCTTGCTTTAATCTAAATTGAATGTTTTGGTAATCGGAAGTGATAGAATATTCGCTAAATGAGAATACATAGATTTTTTTTATTAGCTTATTGTCTTGTTACGACGGAAAATAAGTGAGATGAATTACATAAGAAACTAATGATGAAGTAATTCTTGAATATAGCATTCATTTCAAAACGGAATATAAATAGTCAAAACGGTTTCCTCGGATCATTCCCGATCTTTTGGTACCATCGGCGAGTTTCTGCCTCGTGCGGTTCGTGAGAAGATAGACGCACATACATACACTATTGTCAATTGTAAATTTAATGATAATAAAGCCTAGTTCTGCATTATTTTATAGGTAATGTGGTCTGAGCGGACAGTGGCTACAGCGAACACACGAGGGAAGCTGGATGAGCATAGCGAACATTCGCGCACATATTGTCTTGTTTCCCTAACCAGTCACTTATCTATTGCACAGTTTCAACCCTTCATTACACTGTTACTATTAATTTTTGAATATTTCTCTGAAAGTTTTAATTTTTATTATATTTATCTATATTTAAAAAAAAACATTCGCACTTCTAAATAAATAAATTTAATGGGTACAAATGTATTTATCCTTGTAATTCGATAATCGAGAACAAAAACAGAAAACTTCAGTTTAAAAAAAATACCATTATCCCACGTGAAAGAGATTGCCACTTAAAATACTGTTTTAAATTATATATTTTTGATTTTTAATAGCATTTATCTGCCTCCTTTATCTGTTCTATGATGAGGAAGAAATGTGTTCGCTCTAACTACGAAATCTTATGTATCCGCTGTGACCATGAAATCTTATGTGTCCTCTCCGACTACGACTGCTTTTCCTACACCATTGCTTGATTTGACCATGAAATGCAATGCATGTTTTATTGAGGTGCCTACACACTCGGTACAAATTTTACACTTATTGGATGCTTTCTTTATAGTGTTGTTTTGAGGACGGCCAGCAGAGTGTGTTTATCATACTTAAATATCATAGTTTCCTGTTATTTAAAATATCTTTAGCTTTATCAGAGATCATAAATTTATGTGATTTATGGAATTTGAAGTATATTAGCTTTACTATAACATTACATATTGTCTTATGTTATGTGTGTATAATCCTAATTAAAAATTATATTATTATTTTTTTTATTAAGAATCTTGCTGTATTCTTTCAACAAGTGCTTGCTGCATTTTTCTATGTGGTCAAAAGTTAAACAATTAGAAAATTTTAATTTCAGTTTTTTTATAAAGTTATATGATAATATGATGTGCCCTAAATTATAATTTACCTCTTATTTGAACCTTCTTATTATATAATTTCATAATAAATTCGCCTCACCATTATAACCGTTAATATATTTTCCGAATTTTTATTATTATTAAACATTCAATATAAAAAAGTACTTGAGAAAATTAATCCTATGCGGGAGAAAAAAATATAATGTCTTTTTTTTATTAAAACTATCTAAAATTTAAAATTTAGTCAAGTTTGTGATTTACTTTTTTCCCCCTGAGAATAAAAGACATTCTTCTATAACTTTTAACAGCAAAATTTGTAGGAAAAAAAACAGCGTCAACTAAAACTGTTTTTTACTACTTTTTGTAAGAGGGACCCATAAAACAACCGAGGGAGAAAGAGATTGAAACTAAAATGACGCACACACATTATAAAGAAAATCAGTTTCAAAATTTTTATTTTCTGATTTATTGATTTACCTTAAGAGAAAAATAATTTATTGGAAATAAATATTTGAAAAATGTATTATAAAACTACGCAATAGGAAATTTCTCAAAATATTAAATTGTTGACATTATTTATTAAAGCTTAAGTAGTGTTTGAAATAATATACATCAAAATAAATAAAATCTAAAAGAATGCAATTGTGAACCGTTTTTTTTTATACATATTTAGCACTAAATATAAAGAAAAGTTTCATTGGTTGTAACTTTAATATATTGAAGGAAAATTTTTGTTGCTATGTCCTTCGATTAAAAATGAAAATGTAAGTGGCTTTGGTGATATTTTTTTTGCTAACCACATTCAAAGACATGATCACTAAATCTTATATTTGAGGCGTACGAGATATATTACACTTTGATCTTTATTAAATTAACACATAAGTTAAAATTTTCATTAGAAACATTTACTTTAACATTAGACAACGAACATAATTGGCTGAAATCCATTTTGAATAGTATTATTTTTACATGCCATCCGGTTTGTGGGTATTCCTTAATTATTAATAATCTTAGTGAATTTTCCTTTGCGGAGATGCTCTATTTCCTGTGATAGATTACACATTCTTCAAGCTAAAAATAATATAGAAAGCAAAAATAAGTGCACTACTTTTAGTGAGGAATTTTTCCTTCTTTTTTTCCTTTCAGTTCTTATACCAAGAAAAAAAATCGAGGAACTTTTTCTTCTTAGAATCGTCTAATACCCTTTCCGTGTCATTAGCTTAAAAGTAACACTTTCATTAAGATGTTTCTCTTTTTTTTGGGGGGGGAGGGATAATTGTGTATTTTCTTAATTAAGAACTTCTGAAATCTCTGCTGTGATTCAATGCACTCGAACATGAACGGGATAAAAGAAGTATTGTAAATGAATATGCTCTGTATTAATGAATTATTGGAAAATATAAATGAAAGAGTCACACAGCTTTTAAAATGCAGTTATCTGATTCGTATTCTTTTCTATGTCTTATCCTGACAAAGTAACATATCAAAATTGAGAATTTGTTCATAAATGTTTGTTCAGAATGGGCCCCGTTTATCAATGTTTTAGCATTTTTGTAATCATAAATTCTTTTTCTCTTCTTATTTTTAGCATTTTTTTTCTCAAAAATGTTTTAAATAAATCTAAAAACCACAAAATATATCTATATCTCAATTTTTTTAAATAAAATTGTCGCAAGTAGTCAGAAACCTTGAAATTTTAATCAGAAATAGAAGGTTATAATTTCCTAAATGTATCCTTAGTTGCTTGAAATAAAATGCATGTTTAATACCATGATTTGTCTTGTTCAGTTACTCCACCGTGCTATTATGAATTATGAATAGAAAAGTATATCGATAAATATCGAAAATATAGTTGTTTAAAATAAGCATAACTTCAAAAGACAAATTCTTTTCAACATTTACCTAAATTATTTTCTTTGCACAAAATATTAAAAGAATAAACAAACAAAAACAACAACAAAAAAAAAAAGATATTAGGAGCGAGTACCTTTATTGTTTGTTGCAAGTGGGTGTTCTATTTTAAGAAGAAATTCAAGTTTAGTATGATTTTGAAATTTATTAAGTTTGTATACAAAGATTCTTAATGCGCTTTGTTTTCCATTTATAGGAGCCAAATAAAATTTTTATTATCAATATACACTAAATTGTTGAATATCTCTTAATCTAAGTTGTCTTTAAAATGTGAAACGTACACATAAATCAAAATCTTTTTTATTATTTAAAAATTCATTTCTTTTTTCCATTTTGAATCTCTTTCAAATAAACAGATGGAATTTGCTGATGATGTATATGAGTTCAATATTTTATTTTAGAACCAGGCAGAAAATAAATGTAAAAGCATTTGAGGGATTAATAAAAAGGAAAATATTTATCTATTTATCACGATAAGTGGAACTAAAAATAAACTCAAAACACATATTAAATATTTGTTCTCAGTTTATATCTTATGGAACATTGTTTATATTGAATGAAAATGGTAAATACATGAAACATTCTTCAGAATTTGAAAATATGTATGATACATATTTGCTATTTCATCTGTATTTATGAGAATTTTGGAAAAAAGATCTTTATTTTTAAAGTTTATTTTCTTTTAAAGAAATATTTTACTAATAATGCAGATACTAAAGAATGGAATCAGTTATATTTGAAAAAAGTACAACCAATTAGAATTAAGTTATAAACTTACGGATGGTTTATATTAAAATCATGACTACATTTATCGTCCTTTTCTATTTTTATTATGTAAGAAGAGGATCACACAAGTTGTTTATTAGAAATTAGTTTTCTCCTGAACTACTTTGGTTAAATATTAATGACTTTCAAGTCAATGCATATATTTATAATTTAGAACATGGGTTTTATGAAGAGATTCATCTCTTACTTAATACGCAATAAGACAGGAGTCAAATTAGATATTATCAAACATTTCAAAGAATAGAAATTTTTAAACATTACGTATAAGTTATCTCTCTCTCTCTCAATACGGTAAATAAAGAATAATCTGAAATCCTTTAGCAAATAGATTTTTGATGAATTTAAAAATGCTAATGGAAAGAGAAAAATATGTTTTTAAAAAATAATAATGATTAGGATGGTTTTTAAAAATAATTTACAGAAAACCATTTAATTTTGAATTGGTTTATGTGCCTATATTATACTTTTGTCATACTTTTTAATAAATATTTATTAACTACAGCTAAGTGTTAAAAAAGTAAAAGGAGAACAAATACCTTTCCTCCGTTCGACAAAAACTGCCCTCCCCCCATTAAGCTGTTTTTGAAATGTTTAGATGTGAAATGTAATATTGTAAGGTTACGCATCTGGTAACATCATGAACTCTAAGTATTAGTTGTCTTTAAACAGCAGCCCATGATTTTTTTTGTGAGAAAATGTCGTTTCGAGCTAAAAAGGCCTCTTTACGGGGAACTTTTGCACATACTATATATATATATATATATATTTGCACATGTACTGTTCGAATTAATTGGGACGGAATGGTGAAAAACGAATTTTTCTAAGACCCTAGCTTTTGATCATTACATACCTTAAGTAGATAGAAAAATCTCTATATTAGTACGAAACAGAAATGACTCCTAAAGCAGATATGACCTCTTCAACTCGTCTTGGTATTGATTCCATTGGTGCAGCGCACATGTTCTCAACTTCATCATTTTAGAAACACACCGTTTTCATTATTTGTTGTGTTGTCGTGCAACTCATATTAACTAAACGATTCTTGAGAATATGTGATAAATTCTCAATATGATTTAGGTCTGGTGAATTACCAGGCCAATTGAGCACTTTTGTTTTATTTTCCCGCTTAAAAGTATAGACCAATATCGACTTGTGACAAAAAGCCAAATCATGTTGAAATGCTCCATCAAATATTTCCATGGATGGAACAATTATACTGCGTAATATTTCTATGTATTTGACAGAATTCATCATTACATTAAAAGGAGATAAGCTTCCCATGCCATTTGCTGTAAAAATACCCCAAGACATCAGTTTAGAAGTGTGTTTTACAATCTGTTGGATATGATCTGACAGCAGAGTTTCAACTTCACTTCGTCTAACTACACAGTTGATTTACAATCTGTTGGATATGATCTGACAGTAGAGTTTCACCTTCACTTCGTCTAACTACACAGTTGATTTACATCCCTGAATAAAAAATGCATTTCATCCCTGAAAATTACCTTCTTCTGGTTGTTAACAGTCCAGGATCGGTATTTTTGGCCTATGCTAAACATTTTATATCGTTTTTTGAGATAGAAATTGTTTTTTCTTCTGTCTTGATGCCTTACGGCTAACTTGCAGAATACTTTTCTGTACATTTGAGGGACTCACTTTAACACCATAATCCAAAAAATACCTTCGGATGGCTGTGCTTGACTTACTTTGATTTATTTTGATATTTCTTATTAGAATTTTATGAGTTCTTGGATTAATTTTCTGTTCGAACCCATATTTTTCTTTTCTCTTTTTGAGACGAGGATCAGGAATCTTGAAATTTTCCTAAAATTCTACAAACACTTTATTCGTCCACACCAACTATCGTAGCTATATCTCTCACAAGTAATAAAAGAGCGATTTATTTATTAATAGTGACTATTTTAGAACGTTTCATCGGAGTAATATATCCATCTCTGAACAAGTAAAAGCAAAACTTGTTACCTGGAACGCAAAATTCTAACCACCAGATACCTCACTGAAAGGCTCACAATTGAACTACTAATGTAATAAAACCAATCAAAAGAGTAAATAATAGTCAAGGTCAATCCGTCACACTATTTCTGGACAGATATAAACGGTTTGATGTGGTTCGGGACATAACTGGTAATGACCTACCAAATCAGACAAGAAAAAGATATTTGTCCCAATTAATTCGAACAGTATAGTAGTGCATAGAATATACAGTACTGATTTGCATACTTTGCATATAGAAGCGTATAGTGAGGGATTTTAAAAGTTCCAGAACGGTGAGTTTGACGTCGAAAAGAAAGAACGTACAAGATTTTTGAAGGAAGATTCGTGCCAAACGCAAAACGATCTTGCTCTTACATTAAGAAGAACTTAGCAAACAATATAACGTCGTTTAAAATCATTAAGAACTATTCAAAAGCAAAAAAAATTAGGCTCCATATGAATAGAGGCCGAGAAACATTGATCGCTGATTTTTTTTCCAAGTGTGAAATGCTGCTTGCCAGGCGGAATAAAAGAAAGAATTTTTGGCAATGAAACTAGATAACTGGTAATGAAAAAATGATCCTAAAGAGGAGGGAATTATGAGAACCACGGAGCCACCTTTCAACATTGACATCTAAACCGAATATTGGTGGAAAATTCTTTTGATTTATATTTGGTGAAATTAGCATGGTGTTGTGTATTTTGAATTGCTCAAACAGAATGAGATCATTATGAGGCTCTCAACCGAACACAATTGGTAAGACTGAGTCGAGTACTGAAGGAAAAACGTGCTTACTACTATCCTGGACACGATAAAATTTTTCTTTGCCTTGGAAATGCTCAACCACATGTTGTGGCGACAATAAACTTACTTGGGAACACTCAATCGGGTAGTCCTACCATACCCCCTCCCCATATTCACCATACATAGCCCCTTCCAACTATCTCTTATCCCGATGAATAGCACATGGCCTACCTGAGCAGAACTTCACATCATATGAAGGTAATAAATATTGGGTTGATTCAAAGATAGCCTTAAAAAGGGAAGCATTCTGCCAACGTGTTAGAATGGCGAAAATTAGTGGTTCGTGATGGAAAACACTTTGAATAAAACATAATCTAGCGTTTTTTCACAATAAATGCCATAATTTAATAAAAACATTTTGGAAGCTTGAAACGCGTTTACATCCCTTCTACCTAGTGACTCAGCTAGAGGTATGGAAGGAACAAAAGGATCATACAACATGATGAATTTAATTAGTTTATTTATCATTATAATCAACTCAGACACAACACAAGAATATAAACAAGATAAATGAAATCAGTAATAGTGCAAGATGGAGACGAGATTCGCGTAGGGGAGAATATATTCAATCATGCAGCTCTACCTTTAATATTACTTTATACAGAGCTTGCGTATGAAATGACCACTCTATTAGTTTAATCTTCTAAACATCGACTTAATTTAGGATCACAGTACCTGAATTCTTTCAGTCTTCTATTCAATTTAAGTTGAATTCAACACTTCCCGCTAGCTAATCTTATCACTTTCTTAATATCCGAACTTCTGGCTTTCTCTACTTCGTTTACTTATACATTTCACTGTCAATTCACTTCACTTCTAATCTACTGACAATTCACTCACCCTCAAACACGCGAAGAAAGAATATATATATTAAACTTAATTTGCATACCACGTTTTCAACATTTTGGAGAAGATTGGTTGAGAATGCTGGCCCAAAAGAATTCCTAAGAGGGTTAGTGGAAGGACGCATATAGATCCCTCACAAGCTTATTTGTGCTTTTTTATATGATAGCTACAATATTGGTCAGAAAAAAAAACTTATGTAAATAATAATTAAAAGCTCTTTTAAAATAAGACATTCAAAATGAATTAATCAATTGCTTACGATTGAAATATCCTTTCTCCTCTTTCTTAGTAATAAAGTGCCAAATCATGATCTTCTCTCAATAATTTTGAAAATTCCTGTAAAAAGTCACCACTGATATAAAGAACAGGAAGATCAAATGAAGTAGTATATACTGAAACAAATACATTTATTTCTGCAAAGCGTTTGAATTTATGAAAATGCACAAAAAAGCACTTAAGGGAGAACTATAATTAAAAGTTTTAGTCATTATGTAATGGTATTTTTTCCGCCACGGGCTCAAATTACGCACAAATACAAATGAACTAAACTATTATGTTTTTGTAAGTTTATGAAAGAGTTGAAAAAAATACTGTAGTAAAAGCAAATTAAAAAGAAATCAAAATTTTTAATCATCGATTTAAAATTAAATCCGTAAATTGTACATTAAATCTAAATTTTCTTAGTATTTCACCATTAGTGCATTATTTTTAAGGTATTCAACTGCTTGCGCGACAAATGTAGGTATGGGGAATTTTTTGTGGTTTTTAGATTTGTTTAGTATATTTCAAGAAAAATATGCTAAAATTAAGAAGAGAAACAGAGATTATCTTTACTAAAATGAGAAAAGATTGGTAAAAATTTACAATCAATAATATAAACGGGGTCCATTCTGTACCAAAAGCTTATGAACAAATTTTCAACTTTTCAAGTCTTATGTTTTGCTATGTTATTCATTTTTGAAATGACCTTCAGGATAAGAGATATTTTAATTTTTGCAATAACGTGACCACTTTATCTTAGCTATTATATAAAATTGCCTAAAAATAGTGATTATATTCACATAAGGAACTGTACATTTTGTAATAAATCAGTGATTGATGAGTCTGAAAGTCAAAACACTTCCACTATTATATAGAACATGCACAAAAAATTTCAGTTAATTATTTTCAAAACATTTTGAGAAATCGCTGTCCCATTTCAAGCATTTTTAAAAAAACCCATTTCAAGTAAAATGTGTTTTAAAGTATGACATCTCGTTTAAAGTAATGCCATTTCCTTTTACTAAAACACTTGCAATTTTTGTTCTAGTGAACGGAAAATAAAAACTTGGTATTCTTATAAAACTGATAAGATGGGCTATCAAATTAAATTTTAAAAAATGTCAATTTTTGGTAAAATTTACAATTTTAGGGTATGAAATATTTATATTGTAGCCTGGCAATTAAATTCAATCATTGATAAGCCGTTCATAACAATAAACTTATGAATTTATTTTTTGCCAGTGTTATTAGACCTGGCACCTTCAAGCTGGAAGAGCTACATTCAGAGTGCAGAGGAATTGTAAACAAAAACAAAAGTATCTACTTACATGAGCGTTCAGACGCCCTCTGGCAGTTACAAAGAGAATTCGTTTGGGAATTCTTAACAGGGTAGTCGAATACCTTAAATTGCAAATATAAAAGCTGAAAAACGATATTGCTTAACTAATGTCTGAAATTACATTTCAAGGGAGAGAAAAAAGAAATTAGTTATATTTCTTTCTCTAAAACTTACCTTATCTTCAAGAGGCATGCTTTTTCAAAAAATTTTCTCTAGAAATAAAGTTCTTTTAAATATAGCAATGACTTTAAGCTGTTTAAAATTCAAATATTTTAGAATACTTTTAGTTCATTTAAAATCTATGTAAATTAGATTATATATAAAACCGGTAAAATATTTTTAAAAGAGGGGGAATTCCTTTGACATAAAGCATTGAAAAAAACATTAAGGCATCCTAAGAAAAAAGGACCATTTCGTCGCTGCATTTACATCTTATCAATAGATGCTCAACAAGTAGGTTACGCCTTAATGACTAGTTCATCTCATGCATTATCCTCGACAGAGTCATCTATTTCCAGTGATTGATTGCATTACCCTCTTTCACCTGATTACTTCGGCAGAAAAAAATGGTGTGCAACTTTTGAGAGAATTTTTTGGCTATGTAGAATTAAAGCAAAGACTAGAAATAAAAAAAAATGAGGCTGTAAAACAACAGAAGAAATTTTTGATAAAAATATAGACAAATTTCTTTATATTCAAATTTTTTACTTAATATTTCAAA
Source organism: Trichonephila clavata (assembly GCA_019973975.1). Classification (NCBI taxonomy): domain Eukaryota; kingdom Metazoa; phylum Arthropoda; class Arachnida; order Araneae; family Nephilidae; genus Trichonephila; species Trichonephila clavata. The sequence goes on from BMAO01007418.1 coordinate 24,300, forward strand.
TTAGTTTTATTATAAACGCATTACGTAAATATCTAAGTAACTTCCATAATAATATTTGTTTTCTTATATTTGGAATTATTATTTCGACATTAGTTTCAAATGGGTTCTTGTCAAAAGTAATTCTTATATAAATTACTTTTACGAGACTTAATTTTTAGAAAAGATTATTCATTATATGGATGTAATGTTTGAAAATTTATGGGAAAAGTTTTTTGTTTGTTTTTTTCTTATAAACTGTCTTAATATTGTGGAATGTCTTCGTAACTATTTTAGAAAATTTGATTGCTAAATTAGTAAAATTTGATTGCTTTGGTGTTTAGCAGCTTTATTAAATTTGTATGTGTAAAATTGGTACTTTAACATCACTGAGCAAATTTTAAATGAGCATTTTAGTTTCAACAGCTACAGTTAAAAATATGTTCGTAGCAGTAAGCATGTAGAACCTACACAAATTTTACGTTTCCTTATGCGTCTTAGTCTCGTGACTACAAAAATAGAAAATTCTAGGCAACTGAATCGTGTAATTAGTTCTTACTAGATATGAAAATCAAAAGAAGAAGAGTAAAGTTATTATATTGAAATTATATTAATTCTTCTATGCATCGTTTGTATGATTTTACTTGTAAACGATTTATCTGAAAGTTGGAAGAAGAGTATCAAAGGACAAATGTTCCCCGGGTATTTAATCTCCTAAAATTATCATTTCAAACGATTCAAATGTGCAGAAAGTGCACGGGATGTTAGCAGCTCTTGCAACAAGATGTTCCAAGAGGATTGATATATTACACTCAAGAGCCAAAACATTATGACCACCTGTCAATAATGAGTTGGCCCACCTTTGGCGCGCAACACAGCTTCAACCCGCCTTGGCATGAAGTCCTTGGTAGATGGCCGGAGACAGATTGTACCAGATGTTTAAGCAACGGTCACGCAAATCCGAGATATTGTGAATTGGTGGTCTTTGAACTATGAGCTGCTGTCCCATGACATCCCAAATGTGTTCTATCGGATTGAGATCCGGTGAGTTAGGCGGCCAGGACATTAACTGGAATTACACATTATGTTACTGGAACCACTCCAACACAATTTTAGCCTTGTGACATGGGGCGTTGTCCTGTTGGAGCATTCCATTCCCAGCTGGAAAAAACAGAGGTCATGTAAGGTTGCAAATGGTTCGCAATGATGTTCAGATACCCTGTAGCATTCATGGTCTGCTCTACCACAACCACGGGTCCCAGAGATGCCCAAGCGAACGTCCCCCAAAGCATAATACCGCCACCACCGGCCTGTGTATGACCTACTTTACAACGAGGGAGCAACTGTTCGCCTGGAAGACGGCGTATCCTGACATAACCATTGACGTGATGAATGACAAACCGTGATTCATCTGACCAGGCAACTCTCTCCCACTGATACATGGACCAGTCGCGATGTTCCCGGGCCCAGCGGAGGTGGTGTTGGCGATGACACTTTGTCAGCAAAGACCCACGAGTGGGACGCTTGCTGCGTAGCCCCATATCCAACAGTGTCCGCTGAGCAGTTTGCTCCGATACTATTCTACTTGACCCTGCATTGTATTGGGCCGTCAGCTGAGCCACTGTCTGGCTCCGGTTTTGCTTCACCATGCGAGACAGTCTCCAACGACCTTTTTCTTTGATAGCGTGTGGACGTCCAACATCAAGTCGTCTACTGCTGGTTTCATCGTCATTCATCCACTTTGCATAAGTACTAAAAATTGTAGATCGCGAACAACCCACGAGTCGTGCAGCTTCGGAAATACTTGTTCCGAGCCTTCGAGCCATTACAATCTCCCCTCTATGAAAGTTGCTTAGATCCGCAGCCTTTCCCATCACACACAGAAGTAAGTGAAAGAATGATTCTTCAGACTCTCCAGCAGCAGTTAAATACTACTTCTAACCAATCACGTGCCTTTCACGTCATCCAGGCGAGTTCATTGCAAAATGTAGGGGGGGGGGTCACAATGTTTTGGCTCTTGAGTGTATTATTTCAGCAAAAGCGTGTTCACACAGCTCATCAATAGGCAGATTAACTTTGTGATCCGCTAGAATCTCACAATTCTTTTTTTAAAGTTAATATTATCTGCCATGAAATTGTCGCAGCCTGAAGGTTGCAAGTGTAAGGTGGTTCGAGGAAACAGACATGATCTTAAAAATAGCTATTTTTATTCTAGCTATGAATGATATACAACTTTAGAGCTTAAAACTTGGAACGATCTTCCATCCTAATATATACTTAATCTAACTTATAAGTTTATTCAAAATGACTTATCTTAAGTCGTAGCTCCTTATTACATACCTCGATCCACGATAGCTCGGTCAGTTCCAATGCTCTTTCTTTCCACAACTCCCGGTAGATTCTAAGACGAATATTAATTTCAGGCCGCTTGACTTACCAGTCGCAATTCCCTTTCTATTATTCCTAGATATCTCTATAAACGTCATATACGCAAACGTCAGGATTTAAATAGTATTTACATTTGCATAAAATTAAATTATATCTACGGAAAGCGGTTTTTGAACTAAAATTACAGTTAAAAATAATTTCCGCCAGAAGATTATTAGAAGAACCACGAATGGAACCCGTTACAAAGATTCCTCACGTAGTGTATATTGTTTATTCAGTTTTTCATCAAATTTAAGCTTGTAGTTACTGTGATAGAGCATATAACATTATATATATATAAACTCTTTTCTAATATTTAAAATGATCTTGCAGTTGTGACGGATCTATACCCGTCCTTACACTAACCCTCTTGGGAAATCTTTGGGGCTATTAAAAATTTCAACCTTCTCCTAAGAAGAAGACGTGATATGCAAATTAAGTTTTTTATATATATTTCAGGTTCACGAGTTAAAGGGGTTAGTTAGTCAGTTAGAAAGTGAAGAAAGATAGATAGTAGAAAGTTAGAGGGTTAGAAGTTTAGTTAACTAAAGGTGACAAGTGAGATAGATACAAGGAGAGGGACACCGTAAAAGGTTAGAAAGTCCGCGTGAGAGATTAAAGACAGGAAGTTGATATTGATAAAAAAATTGAAGGATCAAGCCTTAATTGATTAGAGTACTGCCTACACTTCCGGTATTAGTCACCTTCATATTACGTTAGATATTTAAAGTAGTAAAGAGGTTAAGTGACAATTAGTTACTTTTCTACCTTTAAAGCAATATTGAGGTAGAAGATTGTTTATCTTAAAGTGTTTAATTTATTTGATGTGCATTCTCCAAATACGTGACTCTCGTCCCTTCCCTCTGTTGTCTGATTGGAAACATCCTATTTATTGTGTTTTATTGAAAGATTTTTGAGTTAATTTAAGCGTTGAATAAAAAATTTGAAATTATCATGTCGAATTATCCTTCACTTCCTTCCACACTTTTAGCTGGGTCACAAGGTAGACAGGGAGGATTATTACACAGTGGAATCAAAATTATTTAATATATTTAATTTTAAGAAACAAGCAATAAAATTAAGTCAAAAATGGTCCCTTTTGTTATGTCTGGTGGAGAATTTTCTGTAGAATTTCATTTACACAATTACTTCAAAAAATACATTTTATGTTTCCTCTATATGTAGTTATGGATTTATTATAATGCTCTAAATCCAGTGATGTTAGTTTTAAATGCAGTAGTTTTATGACTGTTAAGAGATTTGAAGAAAATTATGCTTTCTTACACATTTAGTAGTGCAGCTTATTCAACAAAAATGCCCATTTCGGAAAAAAGGCATTTTTTTTTTAATTTAAGGGAAATCTGTACTACAAAGATTCAACTAGTAAGTATACATTTAAAGACCATTCATTCCCTTGATAATTAATTTTAAGCTTCCTTTTACGGTACAAAATACATAAATGCTAACTTTTGATTTTCTTTATATATATATATATAATACAAAGTAATTTTTTTTCTCAAGTATATGTTTTAAAAATGTATTACGCATTATAATTATTATGAATTGTATTGTAAAATTTTTCAAGTGTTCTTTTTTTCCCATCATTTTTTTTGACATTGCGCGGATTTAGTTCAAAACAACTGAAATCAAACTAAAATCTTACTTAGAATTACTTTTTTACATTTTTTTTTCAATTTAAATTCTGGTATATAAATAAATAACAAAAAAAATTATATGCATTTTAAAAAGGATTGAAAATATTTTTTCTTACAATTGCATTTTTATCAAATGCTTCATTTATTCTTATATACTTAAGCAGCAAAAATACCATATTTTATTTCACGCATTAAACGCTAATTCAACCTATTATCATGTTGTCTTATTTTTGAATTTTTTTTCTATTCAATACTGATAATAATCTAATTTTTCACAAAATTTATTTCGGAAAATTTATTATAAATCTTTGATAACACTTTCAACAAAATGTTTGAAAACACGCAATGTTTTTTAAAGTATTAATAAAATCTATATTTACAAGATCAATCATTTTCGAAACTGACTTTTCTTCAGTTTGCTTAGACTCTGAAATTCTAGCGATGAATTCAATATCCACAGAAGATACGTGTATCTTAATATATCTCTTCTAGCAACACGTAATCGATTTTTATTATCAGTAAACCAACGTGATCTGCTTTGCTAACTCTCTGATAGAAAGTCAACAGCAGGTAAAAAATTAGTGTTTCGCTTATAGGGAATATATTTAAAGGCTGTCATTACAAAGTAAACTTCCGTACAATCATACAATTAGTCTAAGTTATACTAGAAATAAGAAATAAATAAGAGTATCGAAGATATACTAATCGAATAAATATCATCATCATTAAAGCTATTTGGGTTCCGATTCTAAAGTGTTTTAGTAGAATCTTGTAAGATTTTAAGATACTTTAGGACATATACTTTTTAAAACCAATGTTATTCTTCAAGCAGACATGGTACTAATTTTAAAAAAAATCTAGATATAATTTGAAGCAGAAGATAAAAGTATTGATTTTTCTAGAATGTTATTATACCTCGTTAAATATTAATAAAGTAAATAATTTTTGGATGTAGTTAAAGTTTGTTATAAATATCTTTAAAATACCCCGATTGATAAAAAAAGTATAACAAGAAATAATATAAAAAATGTTTTTTAAATCAATTCCTACTTCAACCAAGAAACATTTTATTTTAGTTACTTTTTATTAAATAATTAAATTAATACACAAATATGTATATACAAAGGACACATAATCACAATATTGTGACAAAATAGAAAACGATTTTCTTTGTACAGTAACAGTTATTATTTTTGGGGGATGTGGAGTGACAAAGGCTATTATCGCATTTTCCTTTCTATATATGGGGCTGGACTATTTTTGCTTGTTTGTTACTATTTATTCCCATTCATTAAATTTAAATTTTCTGGTAAAATAGTATAGTAAAAAACAAATCACATTCTCAGAAATTAGGTCACTCAGGTTGGAATCAAACCCACGACCTCGGGATTAGAAAACCAAAGCACTATCCATTGCGCTACAGGAACACAACGAGCAATTTTCCTTTTTATACATGGTGTTGGACTGTTATTTTTGTTTGTTATGACTTATTCATTTTTTAATTTAATGAATGAATTTATATTTTAAAAAACTGTATTAAATCAAGTGTCCATTACAAGTTTTAAAAAATGTATTTGAACTTAAATGGATGAACAGAAAGTTTTTTATTAACGATTCAAAATTTGAACAAGTTATATGAAATATATATATATATATATGAACTATATATAATAATGCAGGAATTGAAAAATAAAATTTCTTTCTGTTATCACGCTAAGAGTTGTTTTAAATCGTTTTTTGAATTGAAACTTCTTTGTGGACGGGAGTGAATGGGAAATTTACCCAGTTTTGCTTAACAGGGAAAACGCGAACGGAAGTAGTGATCCCCCCCCATCCCCCCGAAACGTCACCATAGTGAGGAGATAGCGAGTGGGAGGAAAAGAGAGCGGGGGTACACCACGTGACTTGCGTCATATCCGTGAAAAAGTTGGACAATTGCTAAGGGGGAATTGTGCTATGGACAATTCCCCCTAAAATAAAATAAAAGTAAAGCTGCTATGGACGAAAGGCGCTTAGGTATTGGTGACATTAAGTGGGTACCCTTGCTACTCTGGGTACCCTTGCTACTCTGGTAATGAACTCGCGTGGCGTATTTTCGTAATTTTTATGTAATAAAAACGTTCCGTTTTCAACGAATAAACGCACCCAAAATATTACCATTATATGGCTCTTCCCGTTACGGCAGTGTCTGGGCCATCGTATATATGTCACTAACGTTCGCGCCAGAATCGCTACGGATAGCGTCTTGTAAACAAACACAGTGACTTCTGTTAGTGATGCATTAAGTTTATATCATTAATTTTTATTTCCATTGAATCAAAATAAATTTGGTCAGATAGCCTAGAACAAATGCAAAAAGAGGAAAATAGTTTCGTGAAAGAAAAAAAAGCAAAACTAGCAGCAATTCCTGGCGAAAGTCTATATATCACCAGGTAGTTCTCTCACAGCTTTTATAATCTTTATCCATAAAGTTTTAGTGCTGTACACATCAGAGGCTGCTGCAATCATTGAATTCGATGATGATTAAAAGCCGATTATCTTAACTGAAGACTTTAATGTTAATTTTGCTTCAGAAGAAGCAAAACCACTCATTGAAATCTTGAAACGGACACTGAATTTGACAATGAGTAGTGATTCTAGAGAAGGAAAAACAATATACTGTACCACGATTGATGCAGTTTTCTCACGTTTTCTTGATTAAATACAATCGAGGATTTTTATATTCTACTTTAGTTACCTCACACTTATTGTGCTTTCTTGGAAAATGATGATGCAGAAAATTGAATATAAATATTTTCATACAATGTAAATGAAGTTCGAATTTTATTTGATTAAAGTTATCTCAGCAGTTTAATATAATTATATCTATTCGTGCATTTTTACGGCCAACGTCGCCAAAGAAGTTTCAATTCTATCGCGTGGCTTTCCACGTTTTTAAAAATTTTTTTTTTTTATTTAAATAAGAATCAATCTGAAATAGGTTAATCGTAAAGATGGATTCGTAAATGCTATTTATGTCTACGTCTCAAAAAATAAAAGTTTATAATTCCCAATTTTGTTTCAGCCTTTTAAAATTATGATCAAGGCTTATTTCATTACAAAATAAAATACTAAGTTTGAAAATATTTAACTATTTTCACTTTTAAATTTTATTGTAATTACTGATTATAAGTTCAAACTGTTACAGTTTAGATCATTCTATGTTCTAATTTGAATGATTTATACTGGGTATAACTTTTAAATAATATTAAATATTTCACATAGCTTAAATTAATATTCTGTTACAGCAATGGAATACAACTTAAGTGGGATTAAATGTTATTTAAAATTTAATACGATGAGTTGTAATAATAAATCTACAAGGATATTTAGGAGATTTATTATATCCAAGTTATGAATTATTTATTCATTCTGAATCGTCTTAGAATATCATGGAACTATAGGAGAATCATACATTATGAGTGCATTAATTTAAATTATTTTATTATATATCTTAAGGTCTTAAGGGTATCTATGTATGTATTGTTATGTATATATCTATGTTGGGATGAAATCCATAGATACTTTCAGATTTATGTTTTTTTATTTGTCCGTCATCTTCAATTATAAAGCACGAAATTTGGCTTTAAATGAGAATGCAGTCATTTTGAATTGATTGCAAAATAGTTATACCTCCAATGTATTTGAAACACACATTGACATATAAAAACTTTTTATGGTAAATAAAATCATACTAAAAAAGAAATTATATGTTTTTTAAACAAGAAATATTGCAGATTTTAACAACACAATTTCTTAAGAAATGCAATTTTTTTTAGCATAATCCCTCAAATTAGTAGCTTAATAAGTTTCTTAAATTTAAACTCGTGCTAATAGTTATCGACATTCTTCTAAAACTTTTCAGAATGATACTATTTTTGAGGATTTGTTTCAAGGTTAACGTTTATATTTTAATACTGATCGCTAGCTAATTTTTTTAAAATTAACTACGCTCTATGTCTACACATGTGTCACTGGTCATTGAATTCATAAACTTTATGACGATGTGAAGTGACGATTGAAGTGACGATGAGCTGGTCATCTCTTCCAAATTACTCTAACACTACGATTTCTTAAGCGAATGTTAAGTTCAGTTTGATTTTAAAAAAACGTACAGAAACCTCAATTAATAAGCACAAATGACATTTGGTCCACTTTTGACATTAACCTTTAGCTGACATAGTAGTCTGTAAATCCAACAATTCAAAAGCGAACATTTTTGTGTATAACTACACCGCAATCCTTCTTCACCCTTTCAGTCAATTTTTTTGTAAAATTCGGTAATGGTGAATGAATGGTCAACAAAAGCAGCATGCCTAGAAAATTTCAAATCTGTTAGTATAATAGTAAACAAACGAAATTTTTGTCTATAATGACCCCGCACCCTATTAAGAGACCATTTTTAGAAAACCCTTTTCTTAACCGTTCTATCTACAATAGAAATATATCTACAAAATTCCAGGTTTGTAGGCCAAATAGTTCAAAAACGGGAATTTTAGTCTGTAGCGTCCCGCAACCCCAAATAGGATTCATAAAAACCATTATTAATGGAACTACTCTACAAACAAAACATTCCAACCAAAATGAAAGCATTCATTTCTAGTAGTTTCTGAGATCTCGTGACGAGAGAGAGAAGAGGAGAGTCTCTATAGATACTTAGGTATAGATAATATGATAGATAAATAGTTAAAGCAAAGAATAAACTTTTAAAGTCAGATAAATTTGGTTAATAGTAGTTATCGTTTTTCTTAATCGAAATCATGAATGCCTCCTTATTTTGAAGAGGTACTAAAAAGAAAAGCAATTAATATTTTGTAAAATAAATGTGGGTAATTTAGTTTCAAACTATTTTTTGAAGTGATAACTTCTTTAGGCGCGTTTTGCTGAAGAGTGAATTTAAATGCTTTATTTTTTTTTCTTTAAATATTACTTTTACTCTACTCCAGCAAGAGAACGATAAAAGAGGAGCACCAGTGAAAATAACTGAAAGACAAAAAAAATATTCCTATTTGGGAAATTGGAAAAGGGACTCTAGCAATTAATATAAGAATATTTTAAAATCTGTTATCAAGTTGCCACTCTGTTGGAAACCATTGATTTTTCCGTTTAGCATTGTTTATAATCAATAATATCTTAATATTTTACAGAAGTTGACTTGCTAGCTGTATTAGAAGAAATTGGTGAAATAATACATGAATCGTTTAAAGTATGTGAGCTAAAAGAAATACTTCTGAAATGTTCAGAATTTATGAAAGATAAGGAATTTGTCTTGGGCTTCGTGCGACCACAGTTGTGCAACGTAAAAATGAAGACGAGTTGCACAGGTTACGCTTGCAACAACAAACGAAATGTGTAAATTCAACGTATTATGCTGTTGAAAGTATTCCTTCATTAGATATATTCCTTAAAGCTGTACAAATAATAGTGCGCCCTGTGCCAAGAAGAAACAAAACATGGGATCTATTTCTTGATTAAGCAGAAAAAGCATTTAAGCACAAAAATGTGCCAAAAGAAGTAAAATCCGACATTTTATTGAAGCTAATTGGTGAGAGCTGAGTTTCTAATGTTTTGGTTTATATTGGTTTGGTTTATATTGGTTTGGTTTATATTCAGTTTATATTAATTTGCACTGAAAATTAATTTGCTGTTTTTTGTTTGATCTATTCAGTTGTGAGTTACAGGATGTTAAAAAGCGAAGACAACAAAGAGAAAATTCGGTACATTCTTACTTTTTTTTCTTTGATAAAGGCAAAAATGTAAGCCAGGTGGCTAGAATTGTGAATGGTGCTATTGCCAGTTACGTGCAATTTGAGTTTCGTCCATTCCGTTCAGGAATGCAAGTCGTCGAGAATGTGGATAAAATCATAGAAATGATCGAAGTTGAATAGCATCTTAGTGGTTCTAGCATCGTCCAGGTGTCAAAAACTCTACCATAAAACACTTTTAATCCATTTGCACATAGCTAGATTTAAAAAAAAGCTTTTTATATGTTCGGGTGCCGACCAATTAACACTGAAAACATGATGGATCAAGCTTCCATCTCTGGAAAGTCTTTGCCAGACGGAGTGAAATCGATTACTTTCTGAAGCAAATGGTGGCTGGTGATGAGAAATGGGTCACATACAACAACGTGGGGAAATGATTATGGTCAAAGAGTGGTGAAGCAGCTAAAAACGTTGGTCAAACCAGAAAAGGTTTTCTGTGCATGAGGTGGGTCAGAAAAATAAAAATTTATTTTGAACTGTTTTTATATGAGCAAACACTAAATTCGGATATCTACTGCCAACATTTGAACCATTTGAAGCTCGTGATTGATCAGAAACGTTTAAAATTGGCCAAGAGAACAGGTGTTGAGTTATATCAGGACAATGCCAGGTCATACACATCTATAGTGACTCGATAGAAAGTCTAGGAGCTTGGTTGGGAAGTTTTCATGCATGATCCATATAGTCCGCATTTGACAGGAAACGATTACTATGTTTTTCTTACATTGCAAAACTTCCTCAGTCATAAGGAATTGGTGTGAAAAGAAGATTGTGAAAGAGACCAATGAGAGACTGGAGTAGACCAATAAGGATATCAGTAGTATCATCAATAGAAGCCAAGGCATATGTGAAAGAGGCATTAGGAAACTACCTTTAAAAAAGCAACAAATTATTTTAGAACAAAACGGTGTATATTTAACCAAAATAATAAACCCGAAACATGTTAAATAAAGTATTGAATTTCACGTAAGAGTAAATGATTTCTTTTCTCCAACCTAATGTATGCATCATAAATTACTTTAGTTTTAGGCTCTGTACATAGTGAAGCCCTTAAATTAAATTTTTCATGTAATTATATCCCATAGCTCAGTAAATTTTAGTGCCCAAATCTCTCATATAGGAAATGATTCTGTTTGAAAAACCTTGTATTAGCTTATAAGTTTTAGTGATGAATTTACTCATTGTATGGTGTTGATAAGGGAATGAATTGCTAGTATATATAATACATAAACTAATAATATTATATTCGAAACTAATTAATATCATGTACTAAAAATTAAATATTGTAGTGAAATCTCATTATAAAATAATTATTACATTATCATAATTGAAGAAAACATCAAATATTTAGCAGATTAATCGCTTGAAAGAAATATTCCAATATATGAATCTAAGATTTTTTGTAACCATTTCTGGAATTGTAAAGTATTGAAGCTGAACAGTGCGACGTTAATATTCACTCACTAACTCACCCTGGATTTGTAATTCAGATTCAAAAGCAACTTGAATCACTGGATATTTAGAATCTTTCACCTTCTGAAAACTGTTACAACTACATTTAAACGTTGTATCCTTCAATTCTGAAAGTTCTTTCGTATAAAATTAAACAGCACATAGAGCCGTTAAACTTCGGTCATAATTCAACCTCACTTTCTTCGTCTAAAACGTTATTAAAAATATCTCAAGCATAAAAATATTTTGTTCAAGTCACGTTTGGGCATCTACATCTCAGCTCAGAAGATTTGTTAGATAATATTTATTGTTGATGTAAAGTTTAAATAAGAAACTCTTATGATGGATGTGTTTATTATTTACAAATTGCTGTATTACCTTGTACTTGAAGCTTCTGACGTTGCTTTTAAATCGAATATTTTTCAACAAGAATTCATTTTCTGTATAAAATAAGAATGCAGCAGAAGTTGTTTCCTCTTCGTTGATATTTCTATTTTTATATAAAACAATTATCTGATACTGTTTTGAAGAAGATAATGTAGGAAATACGCAGAAGATAGGAATCTAATTCATGTCAGGATAATCTTAATTTTATTTTTAGTAGCTGATTTAATTTTTAAAAAATATTTTGTAGGAGTTTAAAAATAGTCAACTAAAATTTCTGTCATGACAGAAAAATAGTTTGTAACATTTTTCTTGAATTTTCTTGTGCAATTAATACTCCGTAAAAATGGAACATTTATAAAAATATGTGGGTTGAAAAAATACGAAAATGCACTTTTTTTCCCTTTTTTTTGCGAAAAATATATAACTAATGTCTTAAAGTGGTATTTTAAGTTTATTTAAGCTTATTATAGCTATTTTGTTTCAGAATTATAAATACTTTAAAAAAGGTTTTCCTCAGTTTGTGTTTTTTCGATACATTAGTGCATTCAAAATGCTACTTCTTTAACAATTATTTACCAATCAATTTATCAACAATTTTTTTCCTGCGTGTTATATATTAAGTATGTAACAAAATTAGGGATCTATCTTACTGTAAGCTGAATACTTTAAAAAAAAATTAAAATGTATTAGATATTGGCTTTTTTGTTGAATTTTACCATGAGTATCAACATTTTATTTTCTATCTCCAAAACAAATTAGGTTATTATAAAATTGATTCCTGAAGTTGTTTAGGATATCCTTAGAGTATTACAAAAAAATTCAGGTAAAAAAAAATAATTACAAAAGGAGTAAAAATGAAAAATTTTCCAAATTTTCTTCAAAAAATTAAATTTTTAAAATTGCGTGAATAATACGTGATAAACTCTTTCTCGTAAATCATTTTCTTGAATAGATCATAATATGGAATACTAAAACATAACTTTTAAATACATAAATAAAAAAAAATTGTTCAAAGGGTACAGAGCTTAAAGGAAGGTTACAAAGGTTTAAGTAATTTAGAAAAAAGTATATATATATATATATATATCGGATCACAGGCCCGCTGTTGAAATTAGGAGAGCATCAGATCCATAAATAACATCTTTATTGTTCTTCAAACATTTTAACTCCAACATGGCGGCCCTTTGGCGCGCAACCAAGTAGAATAATACACAACATCGCAGCGAGGAGTCAATAGCTTTCTTCCCCTTTACCCTCTCTCTCTGTCCTTCCGCTCTCTTTCGAAATTTGTGGAAACTCATTACAAAGCAATCTTATTGTTAGCAGTCTGTTTTCACTGACAACAGTTGGCCGTCCCCTTCGTGCTTCAACATGAACCCTGCTGCGTCCACTTTCTCACCATTTCATCACTCATTAAATTTTAACTTTAACTCTCTACAAGTTGACGATGAATTTCAACTGGCTTTACATTCCTTGATTTAAAAAAAAACGATTAGAGGGTGCCTCTCACTGTCAATGAGATATACAATTGGTTTAACTGTTTTGAACACTCCCTAATACGTGTAAAAACATCCCTTTTCGGCTTTAGTAGTGCCATTGGACTGACAATCAACCAGCGACACATGTACGTAAGTGTATGAACTGGAAAACTACCACTGCGGTTGCGGTAGAACGAAATGGCACTTAGTTTACGAACACGTTTCGTATATGTTCATGTGAGCTTCAGAATTCTCATATTATATTCCAGCCTGCAGGAGAATGAAATAGGGCCATGTAAGCTAGGTGGTAATTGTATTCTCCAACTCTCCACCAGTTCTAAAGCCTTTACAACTGAGACACTCCTTCAACTCAGGCAAGAGGTTGGTAATCTCTAAGAGCAAGGTCTTTTGTTTTAATGCAATGAAACCTGGCTGAATTAACTGTTGGCAGAAATGTATAAGATGAGAATTCTGAAGCTTGTGAACAAATACGATGGTTAGATAAATGATGGTGGTATATATGCATAGAAGAAGTAAAGGAAGATCAAGATATCTAACAAAATTATTTTCCCCTATTAATATCGTGTTTTTCATTTCGTATAACTAAAAGATGTATAATTTCTAGAGGACTCTATTACATATAACAGGTGACCTAAAAGTCCATTAACATTTGAAAATTCAATAATTCATAGAATAATGTAGGTAAAAAGATATAAATTGACACACATGCTTGAAATGACATGGGTTTTATTAAAATAAAAAAGTGCAAAAACCTCCAACAGATGGCGTTTTATTTAACAAAAGCCATAATTAGCGCAACAATTGATTTTTAGTAATAAACAATGTTCTTTATAACAAATTTTTAACATGTTGGTCGTCATTCTTTAACAATACCTGCTGTCGAGGGAACAATATTGAGAGCAATTCTGTACATCACATCTGTAATTATGGTGATAAATTACCGTCGGATGTTTTCTCTTCGCATTCGTAATGAGGTTGGATGATCGCGGTATAATGGTGACGTCAGGTAACCCACAAACAATAATCACACTGGTTTAAGTCTGGGGACCTGAAAGGCCAAGCATAACAGAAATGGTGGCTCAGTACGCGATCCTCACCAAAAGAAGTGCGCAAGAGATCGTTCACATCCTTTTAATGGTGATAAGATCGTAAAGCTGCAGTGACAGATTCTCAGTTCTAGTAGAACTGCTCTACGAGAAATGCCTTTTCTGGCAAAATTAACATGCCACAATTACTGGTGCACCAGTTTCTTCTCTGACTAGAACTCCTTTTATACACGGTTTACAAGTGGCGTAACTGACGTTTTGTTGTTTATCTGTGTTGTTCATTTTTACACTTTTTTTATAGTTTCAATAAAACCCTGTGCAATTTCAATCTGGGTGTCAATTTTTAACTCTCTGCTTACATTATTCCTTAAATCACTGAATTTTTAGATGTTAACGTGCTTTGGGTCGCCTGGTATATATATTGTAACAACTAATAAAAGTTTGCATAAATAAATTGTAATATGAAACAATGTATTTATTTAATCATGAGTGTACTTGAGGATCTCTATTTACAATACCATTTTACATTTTCATTGGGAAAATGAAAGAATTATGTTATTAAAATTCTCTCCGAACGCGTAATTCTAAGCTATTCGATAAAATTTCTGGAGTCCATTTTATTCAAGATATAGTTAATTTTTTTATTTGTATTGAATAAAATATTCTATAAGTGAACAATTTAATAGAAATAAAAAAAATGTCATCATTTTTCTTCTTTTTCATTTTTAAAATAAAAAAAAAAATGATTGGAGAAGCTTGAAAGGCGATATTTTATCCCCCCCCCCTTTTATTGTATGCGCTTTTAGAATAGGCAGATTCTTTAGATTCGATAAAAGGTGAGAAAATATTTTCTGAATAAAGAATAAATGTGGCAGAAGATTGTAAAATAGCTTAGGGCAAGGCTTGGAATAATATTTCCAAACGTTGATATCTTCAAAGAATTTTTTTTTTTTTTATGCTGTAGGGTAAATCTCTATATAATTCAATTTTTATTTAATAAAAATATTTTCAGATAAGTGAAATTATTGTGTTTATGTTTATTTGAATCTAGCAGAATGAAAAAATTTGCAAAATCATATTTATCTTACGAATATATATTTAATATGTTTCAATAAATTTCCTCAGACGTGTTACATTTAATTTTAAAAAAATATAAAAGATTAGTTTGAATTTTGTGAATAAATTAACTGGCAGGGGAAATTTATTACGTATGAAAGCAGATTTTAATAAAGAGATAAAAATAAATTGGTCCCTTAACTGCCATTGACGTACATATACGTCTCGCTCGTCTAGGGTGTTGAGTGTACCGGACGTATATATACGTCTTTACGAAATACAATTATTTTCTTTGGGATGATATCAATAAAACTATTACGAACGTTTTAGAATGCAATAAAATGACATTGGCAGTGTGTATTTGGGAAGGGTTGATTTCAAATTTTTTTTTGCTTGTTTGTGCTTTTCTTTTTCCTCAATACACCGCATGCCGGAGTATATGTTGAAAACAGTGGAACTGGGGTGCGAATTCAGTTACTTTTAATCAGCAGTTAAGCGGTTAATTCTATAACGTAATTCACTCAAGCGTGCATCATTCATTTAAAGCATGGAAATAAATAATTGAACATTTTGCAGAAGTTTTCGACGAATCAATTTTGCTTTATGTTCTGCCATCCTTGTTTTCGAGTTTTTCCTCCTTTAATTAAATGAAGCTTTTAAACACTTTTAAAGTAATTTTATTGTAAAATTTGAAAATTGAAATGCTGTTTCAAATGTCATAAAGATCTATCGCTATAGAGATTTTTCTCTTGCAAGTAATTTGTATGCAGTAATTAGAAATAATGTTGAATGATTGCAGACGCAAAATAATAAAAAAAAATAAGAACTCAATGTTACTGAACAAATTTGAAAAAAGGGCAGAATAAGCAAAATTATTTGTCTGCAACGTTGTAAAACTATTCCGTGGAAGTGTTTTTCCTCGATGCTTTATGTTATCTGACCTCTAATCAACAACAACAACAAAAAAAAAAAAACATGCCCGCGAAATTTAAAATCTGTAGATTTAACGATTTAGAAACGTGAATTTTTTTCAATACATCTCATCTCCCCCACCCCTGTTTGAAAGAATTTTTTTTCATAAAACTTCATTTCCATTTTTTAAACACATTATTCTTAACGTAAAAGATGAATATTTCGTAAAATCAAAAGAGGTCAGAGAACGTTATTAATGGTTTTTTATTTTTTTTTCTCAATAAGTTTTCTAAGTGAAAAATATACGCAAAAAACATCAAAGTTCACAATAAAAGGAATATAAGAATTTTTATGATAATGGCAACAAAAATTTATAAACATTTTTATGTATCTCAAATTTAAAGTGAAATCTATATATATTTCGTCATACGCAACCTATATATAACTGTGCAAAAGTGAGATGATGTAAAAGTTCGAGTTTTAGTGTTTCATGGATGTTATATTTCACAGTAATTGAAATTATTCTATTTTCGTAAATCTTAAATAAACATCTGTGTGTGTGCAATCTGTCTCCCTCTTACACACACACACACACACACACACACACGCGCGCGCGCGCTCACATACACGCACGCAATATAATTATAAAATAAAAAGATTATAAGATAAATTAAAGATAATAATGAATTAATAATTTAATTAGATTAAGAATAAAAATTTATTTGATTAATATTTAGATCCTTTTGATTAGAGCTATTTCTAAAAGAATTTTGTCACAAAGCAATAGAATGGACAACTTTTAATAAGCCCTTTTCATAGCATATCAAGAAGAAGCGTCGGCCTTTTCTTCAATGCGAATAAAAAGAGAAAGCCATCGGTGTATTCTGTAAATAATTCTTTGTATCATCTATTCGATAGGGACAATAAAATCTAATAATCCGAGGAGAGAGACGAAATATTTGACATTTTATTACAGAGTACTAGAATAGAGAGGAACGTATTTTTTTGTTTCTGTGTACACTTTCCGCTCTACCAAAGTAATCACACTTTTTCTATTTTGTTTTCTGATCACTTATAAAGAATGCAATAAGGGGAAAATAAAAGCGGAGCGAACAGACAATTCAAAAGAACCGATTCCTTTAAAGACAGCACTTTCTCTTTTCCACTCTCGAATTCCATTCGCTACTGGAATATCTTCTGTCTCATAAAAAGCAAAAGTTCAGAAAGACGGTGAGAAAATAAAGCGGTTGAAACAAAATCGAGTGTATGTTTATAAAGAAAGAAAAAATTACCTTGAGCGCAAAAGAGTAGATAAAGCTCATTGAAAAGATAAGTAGTAACAAGAAGATATATTTTCGGAGTAGTTTTTCGGACACCAAACATTGTGATCAAAACTAAAATTTTAAATGTGTTCATTCATGGGAACTTACAAATGATTCAATAGCTCGATTGAACAAACAGTGTAAAATGTGGTCATATCCTCATACTATTTAAAATATTACTTATTAATATTTTAAAAATTATTTTAGAATCAGTTTCAATATATTAAGTTTGAAGATCAGAATTTTTTCTCCTGGACACACATAGTTTCTTTTTTTTAAATCATGAATCTACCCCAAATGTTATAAGAGTTTTATTTAAAACTGATTTATAATTTTCTTAAGACAAAAAAAAACTTTTTTTGTCCGTTATTGGTCTTTCAAGGCGAGGGCACGACTAAGGAAATTCATTTTGGGACGAGGTTTTGTGTTATAGAAGTACTCCTATAAGGTGTTCCACCTTCAATGAAATAGCCCCGAATGGGCAGTCAATTCAGAAAAAAATAAACTTCGAAATTCATGCTTAACTTTTAAACAATAATGTTTTAAGTATCTCCAGCCACGCAATTTCATAGGTGGTAGCATACCTGCATACCATACGGTCGGTCAAGGTTCGAATCGCTTTTTTGTTTTATTTTTTCAATTCACTTAATTATTTTTACAATTAAATAAACTTATTTAAAAAAAAGACATTATACTTATTATAAAAAATTAAACTAATAATATATAATATAAGATATATATTATTTTATATATTATTATCATTTTATATATAAAATTTAATTTATATTATATTATATTTAATATTATAAAAGCATTTGTAACTAAATTTTATACAAAATATAAATTAATATATTTATACTATATTTTTGTAATAAATATTATTTATTAATATTATTAAAATAATATATTTATAAAATATATAAATATTTATATATTTACAGCAGTTATTTTATTTTTTATTGTATTATATAAAATATCAGTTATTTTTTAATAAAATTTTTATTAAATAAATTTATTTAATTGTAAAAATAATTAAAGGAATTGAAAAAATAAACAAAAAAAACAAAAGTGATCGCACGACTGGAACTTTGACCAACCGTGTGATATGCAGGTATGCTACCAGCTGGAGGTGATTGTATAAAAGTTAAGCATGGATTTCGAAGGCTTTTTTCTCCGAATTGACAGCCCATTCGGCGTTATTATATTGAGGGTGGAACACCCTAAAGGAGTACTACCATTATACAAAGTCTCGTTCTCAAATGAGTTTCCTTAGTTGTGAGTGAAAAAGTAGTCATTTTTTAAAAAAAAGATAATATGTTGCTCAATTCTGTTTATTGAAGCTTCAGATGTACAAGTGATAATTATCACGCTCTAGGGCAGAAACTAATTAACACTTTTAAGGTAACTGGGACGTGAAGGTGCTCCAAACTTTATATATTTTAATTTTACTTTTAAAAAAATAGAGGGCATTTTTCTGCATCCATAGAGGCATTATTTATGAGAATTCAATAAATAGAACGCTAGAAAATTGAATTTAAAATTGTAAATGATTGTAATGCAACTGTAATTTAGGTACACCTTCTTCCGTTGCTGGATTTGTGACAAGCTTGGAATATGCCATCCCTTGTGTAGGTGGATATGTGTAGCACATGCTGTTGTAATAAATGATTTGGTAACTTTACTTCTGTTATTTGCCAGTCTTTTCTTTCACCTATGTGCGAAACGCCACCTATCGGGTGTTCTTTTTTTTTTCCTTTTTCTTACCTATTTAAAAAATTTCCGGGACTTACCAATGCTAAACCTGCAAACCGTTTTTGATTTTGTTTAAATTTCCAAGTTTTATGAATTTTTAAAGTCTTTACGGATTTTTTGCCCACCCGGTATTATCGAAATATTTATTCAGATAAGTTTTTTCGGGCATTTATTTGAAAATTTGGTTTAAAAATAAAGGAAATTTTATGGTTTTAAATGTATTTAAAATATTCTTGAATATCTGATAAAAGTCCTTTTCATACACTCATTTGTGAAAAGAAAAATGCAACATAGTACCTTCCATTTAAATATTTTATTCAAAATGAAAAATATTTTTCAAACAATTATTTTCCCTTTTTTTTTTCAAATAAGATAAGAGGTCAAATAAAATGAGAGATACACATTATCAGATGCTAAATTCTATCATAATCTTATATTTAAGGCGAACATTCCTACCCAATAAGTTTCAAATTTGTATTCGTAAAAATATGAAGTCAGAGATATATAGATCATTTGTCACTTTTTCATCTCTTTATCCGTAACAAATATTTTTCCATTCTTTTTGAATTTCATTCAATGTAATCATGAATAATGTTAAGAAAGTTTTCTATGATTTCACAGACAACTGACTTTTAAATAAAAAACATTTCACACTATGATTCCGTATTTTGAAACATCGCTCAGCGTGTTAAGTTTCTTTCCTCGAGAATGAAAAATGATGAACAAAGAGCATGATGGATTTAGCAAGGAACATTGAACTGAATTTTATGTTCTTCAAGTGAAATAACAGAATAAGGAACAAAGTTTTAGATACGTCATACTTTTTGAAGAAGTGATAGATATAAAATGAAAAATATTGCTTAGAAGATAATAAATCATTTATGCATTTTATTTGAAAATATCAAATCGGATGTTACCGAATTCGACCGGTAAATTCACAGGGGAGGAGATAGTAGACAGTATGGAGGTGGAACATGGTGTCGCAAAGTTGTTTAGCCAGAGTAATTTGCAAACAAGTACCTACTATAAAAAAAAATAAGTCAATTCGTACTTTGAATGAATAAATAGAAAGTATTTTGTTAACGATTGAAAATTTGAACAATATATATATATATATATAATTAGATCTAAAATTAAATTCCTTGACCACTTCTAACTTTTATTTTCCCGTTACATCTTCAAGTATTAAATTTATTATCCTGTTCGGGAATGAAGAACACATGGCTTTAACAGAACTTTGCCGCTATGACCATTAATTTTTATTACCTCGTATGATATGCATAAATGCTTAACTTTCAAATATATCCCTGCAATAAGAAGCGTACTAGAAGAACATATGGCTTTTGAAGGGGCCGCTATTCAGATATTTAACACTTGTCCATCTCTCTCTCTTAGCAATCAGATTCAAAAGTGATTTTTTGGAATAAGGACAGTTCAAAATAAAATGTCTTGATGGTTACTCGAAAAACCACGATATATATATAGGGAGAGAGTGAACAAAATAGAAGGGAAAGAAAAAAGAGCATAATTTGTGTCTGGATTGTTGTAACAATGCACACCTGGTTTGGCTAGTTTGGCTGAAAAACCTGTTTTCGACGCCAACCTTTGCCATTGTTTTAACAGCAACATTATTACAACAATGAAGACGAATTTAAGTTGGCGTCGAAAACTGTTAATTAATTCAATTCAATTC
Source organism: Trichonephila clavata (assembly GCA_019973975.1). Taxonomy (NCBI): domain Eukaryota; kingdom Metazoa; phylum Arthropoda; class Arachnida; order Araneae; family Nephilidae; genus Trichonephila; species Trichonephila clavata. Next base: position 45,281 of record BMAO01007418.1, read on the forward strand.
AATTAATTAATATTTGAAAAAACTGCGTTAACATCAAGTGTCATCTACTTCAAGTTAAAAAAAAATAATTTGAAAATGATTGGATGAATAGAAACTATTTTATTAGCGATCAAAAATTTGAACAAAATAAATACATAAATATATAGAAGAGAAAGAGCTAATAGTAGGAATTGGAAAAACACTTATGAAGAGTGTGATGTCTAGTGGAATGAAAAGTGGTAATAATAGATAAGAAATACATTTTCTAGACGTAAATTATGTTTACAATACGAACAATGCATCACATCTCGAAGTCAGAAATGCAATGACAAGTGGTGGCCATATGAATTGTTCGAAGTTAAGGGTGGGTAGGTCATATAACAGCCAACATCGATAGACGAAGTATTGTTGTAAGCGTTCAAACAAATCTGGTGCACTGGCAATGTCAGTTGCAGCGATGATCATATGTGCCCTGAAATCATCTAATATAGCCATCGACATCTCACACATGAGCAATTTAAAGTGATCCCAGGAAAAACAATGCCTGGGGCTGAAGTCCTGGTAGCGTAGAGAACAAGGAAAACGTCCATCACGTGTAATCCACCTCCCGGGATTTTTAGCATCAAGGTGGTCACACACGCGCACAGACACACATACGGGAAAAGTTTTGTCGACTAGCCCTTTTTGCGTTGATGTTTATGTAAAACGGTTCTTTTTTAAAATTAAAAAAAACAAAACATTTGATCTAAGGAATTTCTAAGAAAGAAAAGATATTTTCCGTTAATTTCTTATGTATTTTCCATTTTTTTATATTTTTAATTTAGCGTAAATTATTTTCATGGTTATAATTGCTTCATATCTTTCTTTTTCATAGAATTTCTACATTTTTGAAAAATATATTACTTGGTAGAACGGATTAAAAAATATTTGAGTCGAACGAAATAATTATTTTTAAAATTTCGGCTATATTGCAATTTTATTAAACAAGTTTAAATATTGTTTCTTCTAAGATTTGTTATTAATACAGTCGATATCCATCCAGACAATTAATAAGAACATATAAAATAAAAACAAATTTTTTATAAATCAAACAACTGAATAAATAATTTTTAAAAAAATTTGTCACTATATTTTTTTTCATCATAAGAATAATAAATTTTGTAGCATTAAGACACAATTTATTTAAAATTAAAAAAAAAAAAATTTAGATTGCATCATAATACCTAAATTGCATACAGTGAAAAATTTCTTAATATTGCAAGGTATTTTTATTTGCATTCATATTGAATAATTCTGATGCATTATAATATTGAAGGCTTTAAAGCAGTTATTCCACTCATGATAAACCAGCGTTTCTCAAACAGTGGGGCGCACCCACCTAAGAGGGCGTGACAACTCTACGAGGGGGGGGCGTGCATATTGAGAAGTCGAAATCAAAAGATGAATAAAAAATTATTAATTTACTGAAAGTAAACAAAAGAAACGTCTGATATTCAAACAAATACACATTTACACTAATATAATATAATAATAAATGTATCAGTACTACACAATGTTTTTTATAATTATTATAACAGTACTAAGTTAAAAATAAGTTTAATAATTACCAGTGACCTGATGGGATTGTTATATATAAAGTTATGAACAAAAATTAACACTTATCTTGATAATTAATACGGTTTATAATTAATACCTTAACTGCCGATTGAAAGTTATGCGATTCACTCTCCAACATCAACCGTTTTCCTAGTAGGCTCACGTATGTGATGTGTTGGAGGGGGGGGGAGAAAAGGAATAAATAAGCAAATAATCTGAAATAAGTAAATCCTTCTAAAGCATATATATATATATATATATATATATTTGTGATGGTCCTTTTATTGCATTCTAAAGTCTTCTGAATAATTTTATGAATAGCAGTGTACAGGAAAGATTGTATTTTTTACCCTTGACAGCATTCATTAATATGTTCCGAGGTAGTCAAGATTTTTAACTTTAATATCTATCAGGCTTTTGCAAAATTACGTTGACTGCTCGCTTTTTGCCTGTTAAATAAGTGGATATCCTAGTAATGTGACTCGACACTGAACTTCGTCATTGCAAACTACCAACTATAACAAAAAATTTAATTTTGTAGGAATGTTTTGGATTGTAAGAAAGTCATTAATTTTTTTTACAGACCTTTAAACGTAAAATACTCATTCAGGTTTTCAAGGAGTTGACTTGCTTATTGCTAAATGTAGTTTCAAATTTATGGACACCTAAAATTTTAAAATTATGTGTATTTATTTTTGAAGCAATCGTATTAAATGCAGTAGAAATTAGCAAAGCTATCACGAATATTGTAAAAATTTTTCGTCCTATACTTTTTTAAAGCAACATTGACATATAATAGTCGTCAAATCCTTATAATATGTTTAGTATAGGACGATAAAAAAATGTATAAAACGAGTGTTAAATCAAAAATATGTTAAAGGTGTTTATATACGTATAATAATATATTTCAACATTTTAAATTATAAGGTAAAATAATTAAATCTTTCGGGATACATCTAAAATATCATTTAAAAATATCTAAAACCATTAAATATTAAAAGTAACCTTTCTAGATTATATAATATAAATTTGTAACTTTTGCATTCTTACTTTTTGTTTTGTTTTTTAAATAGAAGTGTTTTTATTTACGATTGAATGATCAATTGATGTAAAATTATCAGATGTGTGTGTGTGTGAGATGAAACACAATAACAGTATGAATTTCTACAATGAATAAGTATTACGTCTTTTCTGGCAACATTTTGCACAATACCTTTTTAAACATAATACAATGGCTTTTTCTTAGAAATTTCTTTTGTACATGATAAGGATATTCTTTTATTAGAACAGTATCAAAATTTTCTATAAAGGATCCACTCCACTGGAAAAAAGATTTCCTCTTTTGCATTTTTTTTGACAAAAAAAATGTATAGCTGTCAGTAAGAAATACAGCATTTTTTGTTTTCCCTACTATTTCCCATTTCACGCCTTTTTAGAATGTATGGATCT
>BMAO01007419.1:0-19724 GCA_019973975.1 Trichonephila clavata
GTTCAATAGCAACGTCCTCGTCACTGAAAAATTTCAAGTCATCCCCCCCAAAAAATTAATACACTTATATCATAAACCTGCTCTTCCGGATCTAAAAATGCCACTGTTCCTTTTAAATTTCCAGATAGTCTAGCACCGGAATGGACATTAAAGCCATCGCGATCGACCAGTGGACCGCCAAGACAATATGGGGTGACCGCCTAAAGATTAGCAGTTAGTAATTATATACGGAAATATTCGAGATTGGCTGACAGTACATAGACTAAGTCTACTACTGATTATAATTTCGAGAACTAACTTTAGATGAAAATATTTTTAATGTATTTGGAATTGTTTGATATAAAATGCATCATAAATATTACTACATTTGTGGTTATTATTGTTATATTTATATTTTATGTTTTGTTTTTAAACGCGGTTTCAAAAAAGTGAGGTTTTTTTAAATTTTATCTACGTAGTTAAGTGCATATATTCCCTATTTATTATTAAGTTATAATAAATATTGTTGACCTTTTTCTTACCTCACCACACCTACGACACTGGGCAGTGTGGGGTCACTCGTGAATTTTTCAAAGGGGGCGAAAGATGCGGTGGTCCAAGGTCGAATGTCTACCATTCTCATAACCTACCACAATACGCAGCCAAACAATTTTTTTTTGAATTTGAAGATTGTTGGGAACAAAGAACAGTAAGAAATAAATTATTGAATAAATAATTCGCATTAATTAATAAAAAAATCATTAATAACAAATATTTAATTATTTTACGTACACTCTACATGGTTAACTTTTATATCTTTCACAGAATTTATATATATATAATTGTTGATTACTCAAAGACAATTATCTACAACATTTTTTTCTCTCTTTTTTTATTTAAAAACCATTAATAAAAAGAAAATTATTTTTTCATTACGTGTATTCTGTATTTTTTAAAAAAAATATTCTTAAGTTTTTTAAAAAGTTTAAATTATATTTCAATTTATACTACTTTATTTCTCATATGGATCTATTTATTTACTTCTTTTGTTTATTGCTTGTTTAAAAAAATTAATAAACTTCAAATGACCATTAAGAGTGCAATAGTGCAAAACAAGAAACGTATACAAAGGTTATTTTGCTGGAAAATACATTACTTCATTGATTGTCACCACAAAAATGAAATCACTGACTCAAGTAATAAATAATTACTTTTTAACAAAAACATATCTACACCTTCCCACATAACATATTTTATAATCATTTGATCTTCATGCCCCAATGCTTTCAAAATAACATGACTTCAGGTGCAAACTAGTTGATATGAAAGATTAAGTTGGAGGATTTTTTTTATTTTGCCGAAAATATATATAAGGAAATTTCATCAGAATCCTTCGGATAGCGATGTTTCAAAATTTTCACCTCAAATCTACCGAAGCATTTCGAATCGAGAATGATAGCATGCAATTATAGGATTAAGCGACTTAAATCGCTTTTCTGAATTTGAAAAAATTGCACCTAGAAGAACAGGATTTTTTTTCTTTTTCAGCAGCTATTGCTCTCATTTTAGAAGGAAAGGAAAGTATATAATATTCGAATAGTTTAAAAATGTAACCTTTTTTTAAACAAACTTTTTTTTAAATATTGTCAGGATGATATAGGCTTTAGTTCTTTTTTTTCCTTATTTGAACTCTAAAACAAATTATAAAAAAATTTTGAGCCATAGTTATTCTATAGGTATATCTAAATTTCTTCTGAAATCACGTATCTGTGTTTGGTCTAGCTTGCGAAATTGCAGTAGTTGAGCTCATTTTTTTGAAGGTGCAATTTAGTTCAAGGCCATGGAACTGTATGGTCTTAGAGACCACCGAATGCTATCTTTTTAATGTACACAAACTTTTGCGTTGGATTTTTTAAACTTCTTTTGCCTTAGTATAGGCCATTATTTTTTCTTACTAGAAGGAAAATTATCATTACTTGCTAAGGAAATAAATTTACAAATGTGCCTACTCTTATCCTTTGGTTGCAGAAGAACGTATCGTCTACAATTTTTCATCCTTCTGAAAATTGTACCTCAATTGTGACTGATAACGAACAATTGATCTTTCAAAAATCGCTCTTTGATGAGTTCTCCTATAATCTCATGTTTCCGGAGAAATAAGCTGAATATTAAATTTTGCTCAAAAGACAATGGTATATTTATTTTTGTAAATAATTTAGTGAGTAAAATTTATTTCTGAGGAATTTTTTTATATATATATATAAAATGTAACGACGGTTATTTTTCTAGATTTTAAAAGAAAAATGCAATTGGGCGATTCAATTTTTTTCAAAAATGGCATGACTATTCATATAGAAAGAAGAGGTGATTTAAATGAGCAAGAAATTTGGCAATGAAATAAAAAGAAATATTTTTAAATGAGTAAAATTGAAATATCAGAAACTTTGCTTTTCAAATGAATATCTGATTTTCATAATGAAACCCACTGTAATTTTTCCTCCCAAATTCGGGAAACTTTTGAAGCTATAATATGACTTACGTTTTTTGTCTTTTGTTTATTAAAAATATATAATAATAAACCTTTCAACAGTACAATAAAACTACATCTTTGATACATCTGTCACTAATTTAGTCAAAAATGTTTAAAGAACATTGGTGTCAATGCTATTTGCTTAGAACTTACAAAAATAATAATAATAATAATTTAAATTATTATCAATATGCCTAATTTTACTTTTTCCCCTACTGTGAAGTATTTTAAGTATTCTCCATTGCCAATAAAAAAAGAAAAAAATAGGAAATCAATTTGGTTTTTTAAAGATTTGCGCTCTTTTGGAATATGATATTTTCATTTATAACTAGTCTTTTACTTAATTTATCAATATTCAGATATACAGAAGACTTACTAAGCGAATAAAATTGTTTTCTCTGTAACTATAATTAAGTTCCTGTTCAAACCACCTTTCAAAAAAACATGGTTTAAGTTTCCCACCCTCACACAGCTTGATTTTATCGATATTAATTTTTTTAAAAAAACGAAAGGAAAGGTTATAGCTTTGAATGCAAATTGCAGTTACATGCATTTATCAAAATATTAAAAATGAAGTATACACATCTTGCATTCATCTCACTTAGATAAACGAAATTGTCCAAGTAAAAATCTTTTTCACAATCAGTTCGACACATTTTCTCAATTTATAGCCAGAATGCTACCTTTACAACTATGTTCTTTTGATGATGGGTAAAGGATCCAGAAATGCACATTCTCACATAACAGACAGCCCTTATAAAAAGTTAATACAGTGGGATCCTAATTTAACGAGCCCCTGTTTAAAGAATTTCTCGAGTTAGGAATTTTTCTTTTTCCCCGATAAAAAAAGGAGGCAAAACCCCCTACTTAATGAACATTAAACCCCAAATTAACGAATTATTTCAAAGCTGAAATTTTTTCTTCATTGGTTTGTATTAGAAAAAATTGAATCTTTTTTTCAAATAACATACTTTCTATCCGGGACAAAAAAAATTTTTTTTTCTCTTGAAAGCATCAAATTTTGGCGGGAAAGGGTGCAGAACATTATTAGACTTATAAGTGCAGATGAGTCATGAGTGTTATCTATCGTGTGAGTTTTAAATAGGACAGGAAATTCCTTCCTTATCTCATCCCTCTCCACAACGCAGGGGATATTTTAAGAATTTAATAATTACGAAACATTCGAAGACAGACTGCCTATCTGAGCAACTGAAATCGAGGAAAATATTGATTTGTTGAAACCGATGAATAGCGATTCTGATGCAGAAATTGATAATGCAACTCCTATCAAAACTGTTACATTTTCTAATTTCTTATCTTGTTTGGAAATTGTGAAAACATACCTTATGCAGCAAGATGTAAATGACGCAGTATTTTCTTCTCTCCGTTAGGTCGAAAAGAACTCTTTCCAGTCTTTTCGACTATTCAATATTGTCAAACATCTGTTAGTCAGCATTTTAAAATTTCCAATTAACTGGTGAATATAATTATTCACTAATAGTATTTTTAGCAGCTGAATAAAAAGTGTTTAATTTCTAACTATGAATATTTTTTGTGTAGTTGCTTATAGAATTTCCAAGCGGTAATGCAAAAAGTTGTATTCTGTATATACCCCGATATAACGAATAACTCCGAATTAACGTACAAAGTATTTGGTTCTAATGAATTGTTAAATCGGGGTTCGACTGTATTTATAAAAGACCGAGACAGTGCAGTCTCCTTTATGATCTAATGTATCTTCACATTATAGCTTAGTTTCTCGTGAGATGTCTTTATTTTTCAGTGTACAACGATTTTTGTTTTATGATGTATAATAACATTTATTACTCAGTTGATCAAATATAGGCATGCTTTCATATATTTTGTATTGTCAATGCTCTCAAAATTTTCTAAGATTCCTTCTATTTTCTCCTTATTTTGTTGTTGTTGCTAATGCCACCTGTCTGACGTAGTCAGAAAGAGGCCCACGAAATTCATGATGGCATCGGGCTAGATTGTACGCCTGTCGTTAGACGTAGCTTTGAGAACCATGCAGGTGACAGTACGTTTTGGCTCGGTTCCACCACAATTTTGAGGGAGAACACCCTGGGAGTGGTCAGGGGTTTCCCACCTCTCTTCCCCTTCCACCAACCACACGAGAGGACTTGCGGCTCGACGGCTCTTTAGAGTACCCCCATGCCGAGAGAAAGCACTATACATTTACTCACTATACATGTCTTCTCTGGGATTCGAACGCAGGCCCTACGGCACAGCAATTAGCGTCGCTAACCCCTATACCGGATGGGCGACCCCTTATTTTGTAAAACCGTTTGCCTCTATCTCTATAGGTAAGCATTTTTAATCTACCAAACATTTTCATACGTGATACAAAGGATTTACAAGGGAATATCCCAGTTGGTGATGTCTACAATTTCAGAAATGAACAAGTAACAATCATTTCGGTAAAATTAAATTAAAAACTATACTTTTATAAGATTTATAATTTATAGTATGTTTTTTTTTTAATCTACGAAAATTATCTTTTATAGATAGGTTCCAATGTGATATGCTTCCTCTTAATCCCAGTTTCTTGTTCTAACTGTAAAAACAACTAAATCGGTAGCATATCGAAGCAAATAATGTCAGTAACAGTAGATTCGTGATAATAAAAGGATGGCCCGAAAATGAATCAGACTCTCAACGACACTGATAGTGCTTGTTTCTTTTGGTAGGCCTATTAATATTTATAATTTTATACATGTTAAAGAGTTATTTTCATTTAATTTGTCAAAAAGAAGCTCTAGATTTCATGTTTTTCTAATTGTAACCCTTTAAAGTTACTTTCGTAGATATCCTATACAGCAGAGATTTCGCTATAACACATTTTCAAAAGCAGAAAACAAGTCAAAAGCTCATCTGCTTACATTAATATTTATTCATATTTTTTTTTAGATAATTCCCAGAATTCCGAATAAGTTATATAAAAATCCTTTCAAAAAACTAAACCTTTTATTTGTTATTTATTTCTTTGTAAAAAAAATTTCTAAGACACAAAAAAACCCATAATTTTAATAATTACTATAATAAGTAATATAAAAAGATGAGGAAAATAAAAAAACTTTTTTAAGTCAGTTCCTACTTAGGTCAACAAAGAAAATTTTTTTTTTTAGTTACTTTTTATTAAATAGTTACAATTAATATAAATATGTATATACAATAGACAGAATCACAATATTAAGTGGCAAAATAGAAAGCGATTTTTCATTTTCCTTTCTATATATGGCGTTAGACTGTTATTCTTGTTTGTTACTTTTATTCATTAATTACATTTAATTATTCTAATAAAATAGTATAGTAAAAAAGAAATTACATTCGCAGAAGTTAGACCATCTCAGGTGGGATTCGACCTCGACCTGGATTAGAAGACCAACGCGCTATACATTGCACTACAGGGGCACAACGAACGATTTTCCTTTCTAAACATATTGTTGAACTAGTATTTTTGTTTGTTATTATGTATTCCTTTTTTAATTTAATTAATGAATAAATATTTGAAAAACTGTATTGACATCAAGTGTCATCCACTACAAGTTTTAAAAAATGTATTTGAGCATGAATGTATGAATAGAAAATATTTTATCAACGATTAAAAATTTGAATAAGATATATAAATAAATATATAAAGAGAGAAAGAGGGGAGAGATGAACTATAGTAGAAATTGAAAATTGACACTTTCCAATGGATATATTTCTCTTTTACCGATTGATTTGGTATTTTATTTAAAATCATACTCTAAATAAAAAGGAGAGCCTCGTAATTCTGAACCACAGTCAAGTGACAAGAATGACATCTGAGCTATCAACGTTGTTTTCCTTTCAGAGAGAAAAGAAAATTAGCATGCATAAGTAGGTCAGTAGTAAATTGATAAAAATAATTTTAATGAAAAAATAATGAAAAATAATTTTTAAAACTACTATTCTAATTTGTTACTATTAAGTGTTAATTCGAAAAACTTACATTAAATATACGATTTTAAATCCTGATAATCAGATAACTAAAATGCGTCGTAATTTTTACAGTATGTGAGTGAAAACTGGAATAATCCAGTCACACATAATTTAAACAAACTTTTTCTTTTGGTAGATCTTCACTGATAGAGTGTTTCGAAATCGTTTCCTTGTAGGAAATTATTTGCATAAAAATATTGCTTAAAATATTTTCTTAAAGTTGTGGAACTTCATTCTAAAATGTTAATTACGTCTTTATTTTTATAAGGGAGACATGTGTTATGAATCTCTGCGCGAACAATTATTTTAATTACCTTGAAGTAAAATACGTTTCATATTTAAATCAAGTAAGAATATCATTATCAAACTATACTGCTAGTATTTTTAATTATTAAATTATGGATAATTTATTTCAGTTCTTTTTTTCCACTTAAGCAGCGGTTATTGGCTGACAGTCGCAGTTATTCGAGTTTTAATTTCATGAAAGATCATCTCATAGAATAACTAGGGATACCGCTGGCTTAATCTGGCTGGACAATATTCGAATGGTGCGATTAAGATGATTGAAGAAACGAATTTCCAATTCAAATGTGTCTTCCTTGTTATTTGAAAATACACTGCTGGTCATCCATAAAATAAACATTATGGAAAAAGCGTTGAATAGGCATGGAATTTTTCAATACTAATGGAACTAGAACTATAGGGTAGACCCAAAACTGAGATTGGATGATTTTGTGGAGGAAGAAAGTAACTAACTGGAGAACTGTCGCCAAGTGAATACCGGAATGGAAGAGGGCTTTTTGGGAAGGCCTTGGTACACCAGGGCCAATAGAAGAAGTAGAAAAAGGCATGAAATTTACACCAGACTTTGACCTTGATGAAATATCCAAAGGATTTCAATTAGAGTGCGTATTCAAACCATATGCGTTAGTAACACCGTATACAGGCGGTATTCAAAGAGAGATCAGAAGTAAATAGCGAAGCAATATTTTTGTGTGTTGTTTTTAATCCCAGATTTGCATAGCTACATTACACCATCTCCATGAAAGCAAAGATCGTTACGAAGTCCAAAAATAAGGTCTTAAAATTTCATGAAAAGTGAAATCCAAATATTTAAATAAATGAGCTGGTTATGCTTGATCTGCTTCTCACCAATGACACTAGGTAAAGAGCCTCCGGCTTTATTGGAAGGTAAGAGCTTTGGTGTGATTACTCAAAAAGTGGGTGAGAGCCGTCTGCTGTTTTCTAGGAATATTAAGTATGTGAGACCGAGATCGCCTTGTTCTAAAATACTTAGGTGTGTAGGTGAGACTCACCAATGTGCTTTAATTCTACTTTTTTAATTGAGAAGATTTCCTTATAAGGGTAAGTATTATGTCTCCTGTAAATTGTCAGCAGAGGCAGTATTGGCCATGGTAGCAGCTATCTCATTACCATTCAGTCCTACATAGGAGGAGACCCGTTAAAAGTGTATAGAGTGCCTTGAAGAAAGTCGAAAGATGGGATCTTAGATATTCAGGCTCATTTTGTCCCTAGATTCGTCGCATGTGAAAGATACTGTATAGGGGCTTGGCTGTCTGTTAAAATCCAAATGTCTCTGGAGCAGCATTATGTTTGAGCATTGCTTTTGTGTGTTCTAGCTGCATTTTTTAGGTAAAAAGTTTAAATATATATAACTTAGAAAAATGTAAAAGTCTGAGATAGTCAAACACGTTTCCAGGTTTGAAATAGGACGTATTGTGATTTATTTAGAGATCGAATATCCTCCCTAGAAATCAGTGCTCATGTTGGAGGAGAAAACCAGCTTGAATATGATATCAACTTGTTCGAAAAGGATGGATCGAATGACGAGGAGGATTTTATTAGCTTTGACACATTATCGAGTGCGAGGACATGCGTGAGGTATGCCTGGCAATGAGACAGATCTCACTGCGACATCTAGAACCCTATAAAGATTAGGGTCTGTTGAACAACAATCTGTATCAGTCCGTATTATTCAATGTTTTTTTGCAGTAGAGGATTTCTGTAGTGCATCCATTGATGTGATGATCTGACTGTACACTACATTTGTATGTTACTCTAATGATGTGTCGAACACAAGACATGAAGAAAAGAATGATATGATGTTGTCTATTAGACGATTCATGATTCTGTTTTTAACGTCCCCATTCGTTGTACCCACGTATCGGTTGAAACCGAGGTTGACGGCAAGGTCATGAGAGATTCAATGACACTTGCATTATGCTTTTTCATTGTAACTCCTTCTTCTGATGTCATGATTTAGCACGCCTTTGAATTTTTCTCCAGCATAATCCTAGTAAATACCGCTTGTAAACTCAACTACTACATTTCATAAGTATTTGAACCAGTCGTTTCCTTTACTTCAAGGCACGGTAAACAATTTTCAAGGATCACTCAGGTACACAATATTCAACAATTAATTCTTTATTGTCCACCAGGTTGTAATATAACTTTGCTTCCTGGCATTCTTGATCTGTCACTAACTGAACACATGCTTTTGAAGACTGGCTAACGATATTTATTTTTTGCCACTGCTCCAGATAAACATTGGTAACCTGCTGTAGAAAGTTGTGTCTACATTTCTCTAAAAATTCATTTAAAGCTTCTTTTAATGTCTAGGTGTGGCGCAGTAGTATCATCCTTCATGCAATTAAAAATATTGATTCCATCGTGAAAAATTTTCTTTAAAATCTCATTGAACTTTTTTGCAAATATCCTGATAATGAATTCATCAAACATGAACATTCGAAAGAACATTTGAAAAAGTGCAATGTTATTTTAATTATTTCATTCTTATTGTGGGAAATTTTAATCTTAAGCAAATTAAAGAACTGTATGTATGGAATCGAGATATGATTTTAATCTATGGAATTTAAGAGGATAACCCGAAAACAAAAGATTTCGAACATAAATGTCAACGTTTGAAATGATTTAATCGAAATTTGTATTTATAAATTTACTAAGCAAATACAATACTCTGAAACATATTTTTAGTTATTACAGTTGAATCAAGAAAAAAAAAATATCATCCAATAAAGCACACACAGCTTTCAAAATTCCACAAAAATAACAGTTTAATTTCAATATATCTATCTTCATTCCTAAATTCGAGTAACATATCTAACTAATGCAGGCAGAAAAAACTGTTACCAGGTACTAAAATGCCACTCTATTCAAATAAACAGATAAAATAAATGCAAATAAAATTAGTTCACAGATAAAGTAAATGCAAATTAAGCCAGGAGACAGTTAAATATATTTAAATACACATATGACAAAAAATATGTACCAAAACTCAATAAATAATCTTAAATTCAGTTCACAATCAAACACTTATATTTTATGTTATTTGAACAATAAATTTATATAGCTTAGGTATCTCTTACGATTTCAGTGTTGTGTTTGAATCATCAGCAAAGTAATTTAAAACAAAGGGATATGTTATCAGTAATCCAAAGTATAATTGTAGTTTTTAATATAAATATTTCACACACACCACACACCCAGAACGATTCAAAAAGTAGATTAATTTTTCGGCAATACATAAGGACAGAAATCCAGAAACTGTAATCTTCATATACTAAAAAAATGCTTCAGAAATTAATGATTTCTAGCTATTAGTTATTCTTTTGCGTAAGGCAAGAACATTAACTAATCAAATAAATTATTTTTTGTAGAAACTTTGCACATTTAAAAATTAGTAAAAGTTTAAAATTTTCCAAAATTTTATTCTTAAAATATTTCTCGGTTTATTTTGAAAGGAATTTTTACGAGAAAAAAATGGCTTAAAAATTCCCACAACAGCATTGAAATGATACCCTTTATAAATTTGAAAAACAGAACGGATACAAAAGTAGAAAACTGCTGCATTCTTATCGCAGATTCGAAGCAGGTGCGGCCTGCTTTCACCAATAATGTTAAAACATTTAGAGGTTTAGTTGATTACACTAGTTTTTTTTTAATTAGTTTTAAACTATTTTAAGATATCAATTAATTCCATAAGAAATACAAACAGATCTGGAAAATGCGGAGTGATTATCTTATTAATTGAGGTACGGTTCTAATAAAATGTTCACAATAATGAAATAGTCAATTCACACGTTTTAATTATAATATAGATCTCTTTTTAAACATTGAAATACATAAATATCAACTCGTGAGGGAAAATTATCATCCATTCCACGTTTCCATATTTTAAAGTTCTGGTCATGTATCTGTCAAGGGCACATTCGAGTAAAACGTGTGAATAATAACAAGAAATTTCTAGAGTTCGTTGAATTTTCAACTAAATTAAATTTAAAAACTTTTATGCGTATTAGAAGCTTCTGCACATGAAAGGTAGCCCAAGAAGCCAAGTGAGAGTTATATTAACGTCGCATTATAAAGATGCACAGAGGACGAAATTATTGACGAACCCTATAATTTTGGACCATGGTCAAGTGACGAGAACGGCACCTGAGCTGGAACACCCCTCTCCTAACTTCTACACCACACTAATGGGAGGACTTTTGAACCTCATCAGATTTAACGTGTATTGGTCTCCTCCACACGGTGAGTCTTCAACGCCCAAGAAACCGAGTAGTCACACCGTCGTGAACTCGTGGCCAGAATTGTCGAGTAACAGGTTCGAAACAAAGTTTCACTGAAGATCCAGTTAGGGGCTGATATATGTTAAATCTGTCAAAGCTCAAAATCATCACGTTGACGTAGTGTGGAAAATTAGCGAGAGGAGACGCCGCTAGCTCAGGTATTGTCGTCCTCCTAACTTAACCATGGTTCAAAGTTACAAGATCCATCGCCAATAGATGTCGTGTTGTTTCCCCGTGTGACATAAATTCAAATCAAGCAATCAAACAAATCTACACTTGAAATTTGTTGTTACTAAGGCCACCTGTCTGACGATGTCAGATAGAGGCCAACGAATTTCATCGCGGTAAAGGGCTAGATGTACGCCTGTTGTTAGCCGTAGCTGTGAGCACCATGCAGAAGACCGTACGTTTTTGTTCCATTCCACCCCAATTTTGAGAAAGAACACCCTAGGTGGTTAGGGCCTTCCACCTCTCTGCCACCAACCTCCCGAGAGGACAACGGCTGTACGGCTATTTAGAGTACCCCCATGCCACAAAGACACGATACATTTACAAACATCCATGTCTTCTCCGGGATTCGAACCCAGGTCCTACGGCACAGCAGTCAGCTTTAGTAGCCACTATAAAGGATGGGCGACACACTTGAAAGAACACAGGGGGATTAAATGGAATACCTATTTATACCCAAATATGAACATCCATTTCTGTGCTTGTTATAGTAAGTGTACAGGCTCAATGGATGATAGAAACTTTATTATAATAAATTAATACCATATGTCGCGAACTTGTGACCGGCGTTATTTCTGTAGAGTAACACGTTTCAGACCTGCCACTTAAAATGACTGATGTATGTTAAATCTGTCGAGACCCAAAGTTATCATGTGGCGCCGTGTTGTAGTCCGAAGAATTGGGTACCAACACAGGTGTCGTCTTTATCACTTGAGCATTGTTTAAAATTGTAAAATCTGTTGCCAACAGCGCTTGTGTTGCTTTGGGTGAGTGATTGAATATTAACGTAGCACTGCTCGGCTACACGAAGGCTTTTAACGACGGACCTAGTAATTTTGAACCATGGTCAAGTGACGACCTGTGCTGGCACCCGTTCTCTTAACTATCACACCAAACCAATGTATTGCTTTAGAACATAAGTTCTCAACGTAGGCGATAATGCCCCCTTGTGGGCGTTGAGACTTTCAGGGGGCAGTTAGAGAGCCAGAGAAAATTAGGGGGCGTTGAAATGGCACAGAGGGGCTTGGGCAGATTAACCAAACAAAGAATAAAAAAACACGCTGATTATGTACTAACAAAAGTAAACTTTAATACTGTTTTCTTATGTTGATTGTATGTATTTAAATCATTTCTCTATGTCACATGTACGAAAATTAACACATTTCGGTAGTTCGGAAAGTGGGTGAGAAACTTAAAGATGACATTACATTCAGGTCTACATTAAATTTAATGATATAGGGCATTTTAATTTCTGTAGTGCGCGTGCTATCTTTATGAGCAGTAGGAAAATGTTTCGTCCACTGCACATTTCATTACGTTTATTATTCAAGAAACATAACTAAATATGTTAACCAAAAATAAACGTGTGATTCTTTAAAGACTGAAACTGTCAATTTATATTATGAATTATTTTGTATCTTCAAAAAACTCCTGCTTGTCTTTATAACAGATAAGCTAAAACTTTAATTCCACTCTTTTAAATGAAGAAGAAATTCAGTAGCGCGTTTCAATTCCAGCAATATATCCTATCTATGACTAAAATATATAATATTACACATTTAAATATGTTTGTGGCAATAGCTCTTTCAGATTCGCAAGTAAAAAAATTTCGGCTTTAGAAAAAAAAATTAAATTAAAAAATATATTCTATTAGAATTATATAACAGAATATTTAAAATGTAACTCTTGTTTTCACCATGTATTGTGTACACTCTTATTTCCCTATAGTAAAAGGGGGCGGTATCCAAATATTTACTAAAAAGGGTGCGCCGGTTCAAAAAAGGTTGAGAATCAATGCTTTAGAATGTGACATTAATTAACATTCAATCAATAGCCGCTTGTAGAACCAACTTTAGAAACGTCTTAGTAAAAAATGGTGACTTTTTGAACACTTATGGTTTACGTATACTTCTGAAATTCTAATTATTTTTAGACAGTAGAAACTGTGTGAAAAATCGACTCTTTAGTTAATGAAGTGTTCATTTTTCTGAAGGCCTTATTATTTTCCCACAACACGATGGTAAAAAAAAGTCATGTTTTTTTAACTTAACTTATGACGTCGTAAGCGTTTTCCTGGACGTCTTATTATTTTCAATAACAAAAAATATGAACAAAACCAGAATACGGGGAAACATTTTGGTTTAATTTTTTATTTTTAAAAAAAATTAAGTCTAGAAATAATTAATGCTTAAGTCTTGTCGGTATTTCATTTGAGAAACCTCACTAGAGTTCTTATTGATATGTGATGTTATTGAAAAGACACGTGACACAAAATTAGATTAAAATGTGATTTATCACTTGTTATTCATTGTATGACAATGTATCCCTTGGCAGTCAAAAGGAATCTCGTATTACAATGAGTGGTTGGAATTTCTATCTGTATCAACACTAATTGTAAAATTTTATTAAAAACCTATTGTCATCAGAAAAGAGGGAATTTGTTGTTTCAGCTCTCCAAAAATATGCAGCATTTTTATTGCAAATATTGATGAGTATGCTACGAGCGGTAGAGATTTGTTAAAGTGATAAACATTACTTCCTAGTTTGGATGCATTGTCTATTTTAGTTCAAAATTCCGCGTTTTATATTTACAGTAAAATGTATTTATATAGCTAGAGTATATTACATTAAACATGTAGAACATATTCCAGAATTATGCTATTTTTTTCTAAAGCTTGGGATAATATCTCGAATAAATGACTTCAAAACATAAGAGCATTGCTCGTGCATATTTCAAGTTTCTTCTTAAAAAATGGGGTGCGCGTTACACGGAGAACATACGCCAAAATTAAAAATTGTAGCTTTAAAGTATAGGTGCACATTATACCCCGGATTTTACGCGATAATAATTTTCATCTTATAGTGTCTATGGAGATGTTCTTTCTCGTGTACGTTCGAAATCTCTGGCCCTTGTAATTTGGAATTTTTGTGTTAAATAAATTTGTTCACTCCTAAAACATAATCCACAAAACACGATATTCGATTGGCTGTAGTGGAATTAATAATTTCAGCTATTGGTCCTTGAACACCTTGACTAGAAATAAAGTAACAGCTGTGGTAACATAAATTAAAAGTGTCATCTTTGTTATTTGACCAAATATCGAAATCACGAGGCTAGTCGTCAATAGCCCTCGCATTGAGTTGGAGCTTGAAGTAATTAAAATCACATCAAATCAAATCAAATTAGAAATTCTTGTGCATGGAATCTCTAAAATTCTGACTTTTATAATATCAAGTATTCACTTTAACCTTAAAATTAAAATGCTACCTTTCTGAAAGGGCCCCCTTGCGTTTTAGCCGGCATCTTTGTCGAAAGAGTGCCACATAGAAAATTGGCTATTTACGTATAGTCGCCTCAAACAATTGTTACTATTATTCTTCAGTTATTCATTACATCGAGCTAAATAGCAACACACAGTACATCATAAGGGGAAAGACGAATTCCCCTCATCAAGAAAGCTATTCATTACATGAGGAAATTTAAGCATGATAATTACTCAAATTGGAATCCATAACTACACTGGTGCTCAAAATTAAGATAATTTTCAAACTTTGTCGATTATCTCTAGAATTACTGGACAGATTTTAATAAAATTTAGTATGTATATAGCAACAGGCTGATATAATGCAACAGTTAAAATACATACGCATGATCGTGCGTAACACTCATCGATGTCGGAAGGTATGAAACAGCAATTGCAGAACATAACAAAAAAAATTAGTTAATAGGGGGTAAGGTACCCTGTTTTAGATAAGCAGGCATCACACGGGGATTTCATACCGGAAATAAAGGAATTTATGACTTCCTGTAGCAATTAATCCCACTCGTTCAGGAAATTTGTTCTCCTGTCTTGGATGGCTCGTGGAGGGGAGTTGCGAGTTTCAATTACCCTCCCCAGAACATCCCAGACATACTCTACAGGGATGAGGTCTGGAGATCTAACTGGCCAATCTATTCGGTGAATATCCTAATTTCCCAAAAATTAATCGACAAGATAAGCTCTATGTGCCTCGTGTTGTCATCCATTAAAATAAAATCAGGGCCAACTGCACCCTTGAAAAGCCGAACATAGAGCTCGAAGACCTCATCCTTGTATCTCACAGCATTCACAGTGCCTCTTGCAAATATATAGGGGGGAGGGGAGCCATAAGTACTCTCCGTATGAAAGTACGGAGATAATATAATGGAGAGAACCAGGAACCCACTACCTCCCTCCCATATCCGAGAAATCGACCCTTACAATTGCTGAGGCTTGATGTTTTAGGCAGGCATCACTCATCTAAAAGTTCTCTTAATTTTAACACCAGTATATATATATATGTCGTGTTTCGAGTCAACACCAAGCCATTTTATAAAAACGGTTTTTTATTCAACGAACCATTTCGGCGTCTGATCTAAGAGAGAAACGGACACGTGTTAAGTATAAGAGTCTGGGACCACTTAGGCAGATGTTCTCTAAGTACCCTTCTTATTGAAGAGTACGTAGAGAACATCTGCCCTTCTTATTTGAAAGTTAAGCATGACATACGAAATAATAAAAATTGATGGTCGGGGATAAAAGTTCTGTTTAGGGCCATCTGTTCTTCAATAAGAAGGGGGTACTCAATTTAGTACTTGAAGATGTAACGGAAAATAAAAGTTAAAAGTGGTATAGGGAATTTAATTTTAGATCTAATTTAATTATCCTTACACACACACACACACACACACACACACACACACACACCACACACACACACACACACACACCACACACATATATAAAAAAATATATATATATATATATGCATTCTTATTTCAATTTATTCTCCCCTAGCCATCGACCTTGCTAGCCTAGTGATTATAGTCACGAGCTCGTGGCCAGCATGTCCTGAGTTCGAGTTCTAGTGCCATCAAAGACCCGTCCTGTAGAGGGGCTGATGCACGTTGAATCTATCATGGCTGAAACTCCTCTTGTTGGAGTATTGCGGTAATTTGGAGAGAAGGGGTGCCAGCACAGATGTTGCTCTCATCACTTGACCAGGGCTTAGATTTACGAAGTCTATCGTCAATAACCCTCGCGTAGCTTCAAAGTACGATGTTAATAAATAATCAATCTAGCAATCAAACGGCACACGAAATGAAGCGTTTCGTCTTTTTGAAAGTATCAATTATTTTTTCGAACCACCTGAAATTTATTTCCTCTTTACTAATCTCAACTCTTTCTACTTTACCAATTTTTGGATTTTTAAACCTCTAAAAAATTCTATTTATCTACTTAAAAATTTATTTACTTAAACTTTTTATACTTCCATGCTGGACTTGCTCCAACCATCTGGCTTTTGCCCTTTCTCCATCCCTTTCAGGTAGCCAATATAGAGCCTAATCGCAATGCATTACCAGCCAATAAGAGTTCTTGCTCTCACTAACATAACATTCTGCTGTTTTTTCACTGCACTGATATAATACTCCTGTTTTCACAACCCTCCTTCTCTCTCTTACTGCTCAAATCAAGAACTTTCTTTTGCATGAAAGCAGTATTTCTACATTCTTTTGCAAGATACATCGCAATACTTTCCATATAGAGGGCCAAAGGGTTACCACGTGACCCGATTTCTCCATGAACTCAACGTCAATTTTGAAATGCAGTCAAGTGACAAGGAGAAAAAGGAGCAGCCTCCCTCCTCCTTCTCCAAACTACCACATCAAGCCAACGAAGTAACATTGATCCTCGATAGATTTAACCAGCGCACCATCCTTTCTACGCGACGGGTCTTCAATGATACGAGGGCTCGCATTGATGACACACTGGCTAAGAGTTCGTGACCATAACCATTAGGATACCACGACCACTTAGATAATCAATCCTATTCTTCAATGGATCCCGTCTCCACCGATTTATGAAAATCATAAAATAGACGTCTATACGCATGAACTTCCTTTTCAAAACAAAGATCTTCCACATATCATAGTGCAAAATATGTTTATTGATTACATCCAATCAAATTTTAATTACAGTATCCTTATAGCAACACGTCCTAAACAACAAATCAAACATCAATAAGAATCTTGATTCCTCAGAAAAAATGCGCGAAGAATTTCTTTCTGAGAGAGATGATTTCAATTTTCACAGCTGAAGCTATAGCCATATGGACTGCGTTACAGAAACAGAAAATTATGTTATCCTAACTAACAGTTTATCGGTTCCAAAAAGTCTCAAGAGTATTAATAGAAAATCAAATACGATAATTTTATAAATTTAATTTCCACTTTGCAAGAGATTCTTCATATAGTTCAATCAGTAACTTTCATTTGGGTCTACCTGTACATAAGGGAATGTAGATTAATGAAGAGAGAGAGCAGATAAACTATCCAAAGCCTCTCCATAACTTTGGAGTATTATTCTTTGTAGAAAGATCTACACACAATTTCAAAAAAACGATATAAAAGCAAAAGTGAAGAAGCATGGACAAAGAGCAGAATACATATACATTTTAATTATATTTCACATTTTGAAAACTGGAACAGACAAGCAGCAAACAATAAAATATTCAGAGGTTTAATTAACCTTTTAAACGCCGCACTATGATTGAAAGGTAACATAAACTAAATTTTGATAAAAATCGAATTAAAATTGAAACATAAGATCTATAAAAGAAAAAAAATTTGAAAAAAAAATTTTTTTTTTATAGATTTTTAGCATGTTCCAAAATGGAACATTGGCGGGTACCATTAAGTTTTTTCGCATGTTTTTTAAAAGTACGATAAATGACATTTAAATTCAAAAATCAGTTTATTATATGCATTTTTAAGAAGTAGTATTTTAACAAGAGGTGTCATTAAACATTTCCCAACGGGTTTCATCATTCTACACCCCCCCCCCGTTGTAGGGGGATGGGCATAATACCCGCCAAACAATTGAAATGGGTCTAAAAAAAATCTAAAATTAAAATGGGGGAAAAGAACTAAAAGTTTGCGTGTGAACGAGAGAAATCTATCATTTTTTCCCTGCAAGAGTTTTTTTAAATGTACCCCGATGGGGGGGGGGGGCAGGTTCCCCGATGGGTGTCCCCTGTTTGCGCACACCTGAAGTAAACTTTTAAAATATAATTCCAAAATAAAGAGATTAAGTTGAAAATATAATTTATACACAGAAATTTATACATTTCAGAAAATTTCAATCACTTATTAGAAACAATAAAGGAAAACATCAGTAGGACAAAGAAATAAACAAATAACCATTTCATATCAAAATTCTTAAAGCTATAATATAATAAAGCAAAAAAAAAAAAAAAAAAACTAGAAAAATACAGATTTACCAAAATTCTTTAAAATGAGAAATAAAGACAAAATATATTATTGTTTTTTCTTATATGTGTTTTTTTTATGTCCTAAACTATTTTTATTGTCCATGTATAGCTAGGAAAAATTTCTCAAGCAATCTATTTTCGCACTTTGAAGGCAATTTTTTGTTGTGCTTTTCTGACGTACAGGAGTATTTTTATCATCATCTATGCTTGCAGAAACTTCGATTTTGGAACAAAACATCTACTGGTAGAACAGACTGAAAAGTATCTTCATCGATATTTTCCTCGTCAGTAAGGTCCAACGTTCTTCTAGGGGAAATTGACAAATATTAATAGGTTCTTCTCATTTGATTGTGTATAAAAATATTCCAAAGCCTCTTCTACAGTCCGGAATGGCTATGAATGCGTCATCTTATCAGCGTAATGGATATCACTAACTGACGTAACACAAAATAATATAAAACCTTATTATGTGACGTTCTTCTCCAAATAAGACATACGCTACATCTAACTATCAACAAACTCACGTGGTACTTTTGCTGCAGCTGAGAAATTCACTTGAGATTGTCCAGAAACGGTTGAAAAGGGGGGGGAGTTGAGAGAGGGAGCCGAAACGAAAGTCAAGTCATAAATATTTTCTTCCGACACATACTATAAGTGTTTTAGCGTTCAGAAACCTTTCCCACTTATGTGAACTGTAAACATAATAACTGCCTTGTGTGAAAAAGTATTCCTTTACACGCCAATGTTCCATTTTGGAACATTGAAATTTCAAAACCGATAGTAAAAAAATAACGATATTTTTTATGATATCTTGCAGTCTATAGTAAAATGTCATTTTTAGTTACTTTACCAAATAATAAAAATATTTTTAAATTTTGAATTTTATATGAATTTTGAATTTTGCCCGATCAAAAGTAGAAAAAAAAAGGCATTTTTTAGAATTTTTCTCAGAGAAACTATTTAATTTAGCAACAATACTTCAATTTCAAAAAATTAATCCATACTTTTTGTCTTCAAAATAATTTTTATGGAACAATATGAATAAAATTGAATTTTTCAGAAAATTTCAAAGTTGATGTTCTAATATTGGAACATTGGCC
>BMAO01007420.1:0-26741 GCA_019973975.1 Trichonephila clavata
AAGCGTCGTTTCTTAGACTTTCTTTTGCTAACAATCTTTTTCTTCTCTGGTGCCATATATGTGTGTGTGTGTCCTTTTCTCAAAGCAAACAGTAAATGGGCTACACCTGCTTCAACGGCTGTCCATTCTTTCGTTCCTCTAACACGTGGCCATGTTGCAGATGCGAGGAAGGAATGGTCCACTGTTGTGAGGAAGAAATACCGATGATTGTATTTTCGGTGTCGAAATGGTTGGTCAATTTATGGGCCAGCCATATGGTTTTCAACATGTGACAAAAAAGAGAATCGCAGCCCAGACGTGTCTTTTGTTCCGAAAGAACCATGATGTATGAGACCAAGTTTTAGGGTGCTGTGTGTAGGTCCTCCAATCAGAAAATGTAGGGGGCGTGAGAGAAGCCCTCACAAGGGGTTTAAAGAATAGATTTGAAGGAGACCGAGAGACGAGATCGGATATATCAGAGAAAAGCTGTGAGGCAGGGAAAGGAGCGATATCAGCGAAAGACCTACAAGTTCGTAGGAGGAGGTGAAAGGTGTGGAGACGAATTATGCTTTATTTTTGACGAAACTTAATCGCTATGATATTTAGTGGAAAGAGACTAATAGAGGACGATACCAAGTATATATGGTAACTAGATGCACAAACTTTATGTCTTACTAGCTGATATACCCGTTCTTCACGGGTGTATTGACATTATATATATCAAGGATAAAGAAGTTTTTAATGAGTAAATTTTACGTGAATTGCAAATTAAACAAATAAAAGCTTTCTGCGTATCTCAGCCGGGGAAAAAAAATATTTCTTAAATTTAAAGTCTGATGGTCTAATAGCTGATAAAAAAGATTTTTTTTTATTTATAACGGCCCGTAACACTCTTATGGGTCGATTTTTGAAAACACCTGCCTAAGTTAATCTCTACTCAACTAAAGTAACATATTGTTACAAATTTTTCTAATGAACGCTTAAAAAGTGTAAATAATTTATATCTGGCTGTGTAATACGTTAATAGTACTTTCTGTTGTATTTATTTGATGTTAAATTGTAATATTCGTAAGCAGTTCTGTTCCTTAGATTATAAATGACGATTCAATGGAAGCAGAGCAAAATGTTGGTGATAGAGCCAAGTTGGCATCATTTTTGGTGACCACGTTGGCAACTTGGCGAATGCTTGAACGTTGCAGAAATTCCTTTGCTGTAGTGCCACCTCGTGGGGAGCTACAACAAAAAGGATAGCACAAAAAATACATATACATGCCAATTTTTACAGTGATCTGTTGAACTGCGTTGAAGCGATTTCATATATACAAACATCCATTTATATATAGAGAGAGATAATTCCAACAGATATATGTGTCAATCTGCGATAACTATTTATAAATCAAAAATAATTTTACTAAAGCTATATGATCCCTCTCACTACCCAGATATCTAAGTAAACTTGCGTTACGACGTTACAATATAATGACATTTGCTTGCCTAGTCTTATTTCGCGTTATTTTAATACGTTTTTGTATTTTTGTTTTGAGTTTTTACATTCGTATATAATTATATATATATATATATATATGCGTGTGTGTACGTATGTGTGTCTGTGAGAGAGAAAGAGAGATAGAATGTGTGTGTGTGCTGCGTGTATACTCTGCTGGCCCTTAACCCTCTCGCTGCGTAGTTATTTTATCAAAGTAAGTTCACAAAAACTGCGTATGGTTTCATTACGTATTTTAAATTTACATATTAAATCTACATTTTAGATTTAAAATGTACACAAAATTTTTTTAAAACAGTTTTTATTTTAAAATACAGAAGTAGATCATGACAAAAATGAACATAAAAACATGAATGAAAATATAAACAAGAGCAGCACGGATTGCATAGCTAAATAGACGGAAAAACGCATACTCGTGGAAATCACAGGATTCGCAGCGAGAGGGTTAAAAATAAAACACCATGAAGTAGGGTTGATAAAAATGTCATTTTCGCAGGAGGGAGAAACGACATCTCCATTTCTGCATAAATGAAACGCTTGGCAGTGGGTTTCTCATTCGAAAATCGTATTTGAATATATGCTGTTCCAGAGAACATTCTGCAATGTTTCTTTCAAGAAGAAATAGCTACAATAACGTGCTGAAACAAGAAAGCATTGGATTGTATATATTAAGAGTGCGGTTTATTGTCCAACTGTATTGCTACTCACATTAGTCGGAATTCAGCGATTTCCATGCGAATATAGAATAGATGGGGGGTTTAAGAGGTTCTTACTGAATGCCGTGCAGGATTCTAACGGCTCCTGCCACTGAAGTCCGAGAAGAAAAACATGCAGTCAGGTCAGTCTTGTCTTTAGTCGAGAACAGGGGTGGCTAACCCGTGGCACGCGTGCCACACGGTGGCACGCCGGAGTTGTGACAGTGGCACGCGAAGACTCATTGAAAAATTTGATAATATTATTTATAACATTTTTTTCTTTACAATTTTATTAAAAGGCGGCTGTCTCAGACAAAAAAAAAACCTCAAGATCTATTTTAAACACTTTTTATTAATTGAATTACAATAGAAAATTTTTATGTAAAGAATACTCTTTCATTGTTGTGTGCGCTGGCTTTCCAATGGAAGTGCATGCGAGAAATTTTGGAATTTGAGAGAGCGTGTTTTAAAATATCTTGAAGGAAACAATGAGTTCTTGATACTCAAGAATGAAGACAGGCTGTGGGATTAAGCTTTTCTTACCAATATTATGGGACATTTAAATAACTTAAATTTAAGATTACACGGAAAGAATGTATTTTTCCTATCCTTGTTGATCATATATCTTTTTGTAAGAAAACTTTTGCCTCTATTTTGAAGAAAAAAGATTAACACGTTTCACAATATGCAGAAACTATCACCCAAAAAACTGCGAACTCAAAAGCCACGTAAAACAAATACCGACTATTTAATAATAAATTAGAATTAAGTTTTAGTTTAAAGTTACTCATTTTTATGTTATACCTAAAAAAGTTTATTAACAATAAAACCTAAGTATTTATTATATTGTTTTTAAAGTTTCACTACTTAGACTTGTATACAAAAAACATGCGTAAAAGTCCCATAAGCCAATATAAGTAACGTTTTTTCACCTTTTATATCTTTTTGTTTGTTGAAAAGTTTGAAACGTAATGATTTATCATCAGACAGTGGCACTCTTACCAAAAAGGTTGGCCACCCCTGGTCTAGAAGCAGTCTTCTTTTTAGCATGACAAACATCTGCATAGACATCTGCATGGTGTTTAGAGCAGCACAAACTGTCTGCACGTTGACCATTATTGCAGCTTTCCTTGATACTACAGAAAGTGAACATGCGATAACAATAGTGCACCCAAAGACAAAGAGTTAGATACAATAATGCATCGTCTCTTCAGAATGGGCACCAGTTCTGTATGCAGCTACATAATGGACGTGTGCATGGCAACTAGGAGAATGCACGTGTTATGCTTGTATTCTATATACCATACGGGTCCTACACCTAGTGCGATAGTATGGGTAGTTACTGGATACTCAAAGAGAACACATCTTGTTTGTGTCGTCGGCAATCTGAGCCTGCAGCCTTACATTTATCAGATCTTAAGGTGCCGAGTACCCTAAAATTGTGAATTTTGCTAAAAATTGACAATTTTTTTTTCATGATTTTATTTTATAAACCATCTTATTAGCTTTACAAAAATACTAAGGTTATAGTAAAAATAATAAGATTATTTTCCGTTCACTAGAACAAAAACTACAAGTGTTTTAGCAAAAGCAGATGCCATTACTTTAAGCAGATGTCATACTTTAAAACGCGTTTTACTCGCGAAATGTGTTTTTTTTAAATACTCAGTGATTGCTAAAAATGTTTTGAAAATAATAAACTGAAATTTTTTTGTGTGTATCTTCTGTATAATGGTAGAAGTGACCTTCAGATTTATCAATCACTGTTTTATTACAAAATTTACAGCCCCTTATGTGAATATAATCACTGTTTTTGTAAGCAATTCCATATAATAACTAAGATAAAGGGCTCTAGTTTTTGTAAAAATTAAAATATCGCAAGATACGAAGGTCATTTTAAAAATGAATAACATAGCAGCACATCAGAATTGAAAAATTCAAAATCTGTTCATAAACTTTTGGTACAGAATAGGCCGCGTTTATGTTATTTTCTGTCAATTTTTACCCATTTTTTCCCATTTTAGTAATAATAATTTCTTTTTCTATTCTTAATTTTAGCATATTTTTCTTAAAATGTACCAAACAAAACTAAAAACAACAAAAAATCCCCATATCTCCATTTTTTAAAAAAAGTTATTGCAAGTAGTTGGATACCTTAAGGCGGTGTTGTAAATTAAATATTAAATCTACAGATGGCGCTGCAAGTCATCCAATAGATGTATACTCGGTTTGGCTTGTAGAATCAGAGTCATGTAATGTTCTTTGTGCTGTGTACTTGTCTTCTGTGTTTCTATAAAAGAAACAAAATGCCAAAAGATGGACTGAAATCATTGATATTGAGAGATAATGTTATACATTGGAATTATAATCGTGTACCTTACCATGGAATATAATAACTAAGGAAATATAATAGGCAGTGTATAGGTCTTTTCTTCGAGGCCTCAAAGACGTCTTTTAACAAGATCACGCAAGACATGATATTGCTCGTCTTGCCCTAGACCTAGATTGTTGAGAGACTGGATCGCCACCGCTCTTTGGCCACTATTTTTGGTGAAAAGTGGCATAAACTTGAAGCACCATTTAATAAGGTATTGCTATTCACGAAGTGCATTATGGTGCAAAATGCTTAAAATCATAGTAAAGAAGTTAAAAATATGGCTTATTATTGTAGACACAAAACAAGACTATCTGGAGTGAAAATTTGAAAAGTTTGTGACCTTATGCTGGACGCCAGACGGATTTTTGAAGCAGGGTCGCACATTGCGATTTATTTTCAGGGCATGTCAAATTTTTCATGTAGAATAGGTTATATTTTTTCAAACATCACTACTTCGTTGTGTACTGAAACATGGTCATGAAGTTTCAAAAAGTTCACATTGCTGAAGAAAACGATCCTTTCAGAGTTATCTGCGAAAATCTAATTGCGATGCCATTGCGAAGGTGAATACTTGGATATCAGTCACACTTTGATCAACTGCTCGAAATTTGCTCTCAGATGAAGTTATCCTATAAAAAGAAGGTATGTTTGCCCAGACCTCAGATCCACACTTAAACACCTATCTATACATAACTTTCACAGCGTTCACCTCTTTCAAAAGTTTATCATATTCTGACTACCATTTTACACTGTTCTAAGACCTTCTCTTAACAAATATCTATAAGATTCTGGTGTCTTCCAGCATTCTTTCCTAGTACTAGAGGTACTAGCTTTTTTTCTTTCTTTTTTGTGTGTGTTTAATATGTCCAAGGGTTTAATTTATGATTCAGGCAAGTACTATAACTATCCATTCCAACTCACGATGTATTAAATATCGAAGATTATAATCAGCTATACCCAAATCCGCTCGTTTCCAAATATGTTCATGATATATATTTGACCTTTGATTGACATTCCAGCACTCGTTTGGCTGATAAACTTACCAAGGGCTTATATATTGCAAGTATTTTTCTTTAAATCAAGCTAAGTACGTGTTCATCGATTAGGTCTTCTTTTCAGGAAGTTATTTGTTAATAGTTAATTCCGCAGAAATACTGAAAACAATTCTTCAAAACACATACATAAATGTGTAGTTTTACCATTTTTTTTATAAAAATTCAAGCATTCATGAGTTTGAAGTGCTTGTTGCATTTACGTTAAAAATTTAATATTGGATATATATATATAAAAATATTTTACGCTGTATAACAAAACATTTATCGAATTTTATGCTAAATTAATTGACTTCTTGATTTTTATATGAGCAAATTCTAAATAAGCCACTTCATGTTTGTTTTTTTTTTTTTTTTTTGCTTTGTTTCTTATTCTTTATTTCTTATTTATTTATTGCTTTTTTTTATGAGTCTTGCTTTAATTTGATAAGAACTTCGTAAACATGAGAAATCCCTGATTATTGCAATATGATTTTTAAAATGAAATTAATTATACGTAAAAGTTGGCATGATCGAAGGTAACATTAATACACCCACACACATAAAAAAACAACATTTTTTTATACTTTACGTTATCGA
This sequence comes from Trichonephila clavata, assembly GCA_019973975.1. Lineage (NCBI taxonomy): Eukaryota > Metazoa > Arthropoda > Arachnida > Araneae > Nephilidae > Trichonephila > Trichonephila clavata. The sequence goes on from BMAO01007420.1 coordinate 6,187, forward strand.
GTGTTTTGCACGGCAAAGTAAATATTGACTTCATATTCTATCACTAAGCACAAGAAAGAAAAAAAAGAATATAAATGCCTACTTTGCAATGTTTTAAAATAAATTTCCTTTAAATAAACCTCTAAAATTATTTGTAAATCACTCTATAGATATTAAGAATATACTTTTTTTGTTTTATAAAAGAAATTCTCAAACTCTTCAAAAATTAATTTGACACAAAATGAAACCTTGAAAAATTTTAAAAAACAATTGAAGTAAAAAACTATTTTAATTTAATTTTTATAGAAATTTTAAAAAGGCTTACGTAATTATTTTGATATTTTACCACGTTTTTATTAAATCGCTTTCTCGTCTATCCGGGTGGAATTTTGTAATTGATTTTAAACAAAGTTCCCGATGCGCTAAGGATTTGAAATTTGTACCATAGCTCAGAAACGGATAATGCATGAAAATGGGGAGGGGGGAGAAGTTCTAGTCTTGAACGCGGGCCCTCAAAGAGGTGGGCCCCGATTTCGACAGAAACTCCGTAACCCCTGAACTTACATGAATTTAAGCGAACAAAGATCATCTGTCGATAGCAAGGGTTGAGTTGCGTCTACGTATTCAATTTCGTGGCTCTGGAGTCAAAGAGAGGCTCCCAAGTTACCATGTTTTTTTATTAACTCGATTTCTTGTCTGCCTATCCGGGGGGGGGGAGATTTTTAATTGATTTTAAACTAACTTCCCGATGAACTAAGGACTTGAAATTTTGACCACAGCTCAGAAGTGGATGACAATGCATGAAAATGTAAAAAAAGAAATTCTAGTCTCAAACCCGGGTGCCCGAAGAGGCTTGTATGTCTGTCCAGGTGGAATTTTGTAATTGATTTTAAACTTACTTCCCGATGAGCTAGAGACTTGAAATTTGGACCATAGCTGAAAAGTGGATGACAATATATGAAAATTTGAAAAAAGGAGAACGAAAAGATGGAGAGAAAGATGAAGAAAACGAAAAAGCGGAAAACAAAAACAACAACATAAAAACCAGCATATATAAAAAAAAAAAGAAGATTACGTTCACTACACGATATAAATTTTTACACGATACGATGTGGGTCTGATTCGCTTTTGTATTGATTTGTTTGTTTTTTCGATAAAAATTTATAATCGTTTTATAACTAACTTCTCGACCAACTGTATACTTGAATGTAGCTCAAATCTAAGTGACAGATGAACAGAATATATCGATTTTTTTTTTTTTGATTTTTTTCAAACAAACTATTCAAGAATCGAATGTATAAATAAATGCTCCCACCTTCCTTTTCTTACTTAAATGCCGAACCGGCAAGACTTTTCATTTGGCGAAAAAGATCGTATGTGCATCAATCTCCAAGCTCTAAATTACCAAAGAGGCAACATCAAATTTAAAATTTTAACAAACGGATTTGACATTGATTGTTTTTAACATTTGAATATGAGTTTTATGAAAAGTTATTTTCGTTGCTTCGTTATTTTATTTCTAAACTAATAATTGAATAGTTTGATGTGGTATCGGTAAGTAGATATGACATTTTTCTATTTCAGATATAACCCAAAGAAATTGAAATTTATCGCAAGCCTCTGTAATAACGTCACAAATTATTTTAAATCAATTCAAAAATTTCATTCAGATAACCCTAAAAAGTCAAAAATAATAATAAAATAAAAAAAATTTAATGCACCATGTTTTTATAACGGACTAAAAAGTATAAAATAATTTCTCTAATCCTTATAATGGATAAAACCACATAAAAATTTCTAATTTTTCTAAATTATCCGGAAAATTCATACTTGGCAACTTTTTATAGCTATTAAAATACTTTTAAGATTGGAAACGAAAAACATGGGGCGCATGCAATATATAACTACATATAAGGAGTGTAGAGAGTAGCTATCTCTCTTAATTATTGTTTCACATTATTTGCGGTTCAATAGAATTGTTAGTTGAGATATTAATGCATCAATTATCTGCTGCATGCGCCCTATATGTTTTTCGTTTCCAATCATACAAGTACTTTAATGGCTATAAAAAATTGCCCATTTTGAATTTTCAGGATAATTTAGAAAAGTTCGAAATCCGTTTGAGGTTTTATCCTTCATATCGAGAAGAGAAATTATTTTATACTTTTTGGTCCGTTATAAAAACATGGTACATTAAAAAAATTATTTTATTGTTTTTGAAAATATGATCGTATAATCGTGTGAATCGGTTGATATATTATTGTACAAGTCTTTTTCAATAGATGACGCCACGCGAAAACATTTCCTCTGCAAAATTAAACACATCTCTAGGCAGGATCTCCTCAGGACGAATATGAGCATAATAAAATGTTTGAGCTTTATTACAATTACAAATACAATAATTGCTCTTTAAACAATTGTTCTTAAAACATACATGAGTGTAATTTCACTATTCACTTAAGGGGTAGGTTCACGAAACAGGATCTGTATCTCAGTAATGTTAAAAATAGGCATTTATAAACATTCTATTGAATAAAAATCTCCAATTTTTTTACTGAATATTCCACATTATCAAAGATTTTATGGATAGGATGTCTAGTTATTTTGAAAAAAAATTTTTTTTGCACAAATCTTTTTTTTTATTTATTTTTTTTTTTTCCTTTAAAAATAGTGAAATTTCAGAAAATTAAGTTAGAATATTTTTTTGAAAAAATCCCTCGATTAAAGTATGTATTAGAGAGTAATTATTAATTATGCAAAGTTTAAGCTGTTAAATGCAGTAGTTTAACTTTTTACCTTATATGGTAAAAATGTTAGTTTTGAGAAAAATGGATTTTACTAATGAATTTAGTAGACTTTGACAGTTGGTAAAGCATTTTCAAAAAATTATTAAAAATACTTCTACTGCACGTAGAATGATATACTTTGCACCATAAGAAGCGTAAAAATTTTTCCCCCATTAAAATGGAGAAAGTAAAAAATGTGTTTGGGGGCCGAAATTCATCAAACATTCAAGAGTTTGGCGCGTTTATTGCATATATGTTAAAAATTTAATTTTGGATAAATATTTTACGCTGGATAATAAGACGTTTCTGTAATTTACTCCGGGGAAAAAGCTTTTCGATTTGTATATGTGTTAAAGCTTCATGCTTTTTTTATGAGATTTTTGCTTCAATTCAATACGAACTTCGCAAAAGAAAGATAAATCTCTAACTATTGTAATCTGATTTTGAAAATAAGTGTATTACTGGAGAAAGAAGGCATAAACACAAAGATAAAATGGGTACACACATGCAAATAAAAGAATTTTCATTTTAATATGTTAAATTATCGAATTTTTTTTGCGGCCAAGTAAATTTTGACTTTATATTTTAATTACTTAAACATATTAAAAAAACTAACATCCCAATTCTTAAACTTTTTAAGAAATAAAATTTTATCAGCGCAAGCACTACAATTACTTGTAAATCATTCTGCTAATTTTAAAAATAGTCTTTTTGTTTAAAAAAAAGAAATTTTCAAACTGTGTGAAATTGAAACTGAAATAAAATGAAATCTTTAAAAATTCTTAGTAATGAATAAAGTAAAAAAGTTATTGGGAAAGATTTCATTTTTTTCAAATTCCTAATATACAAATGTTATGTAATATTTTTATTATTATTATTGTTTTGAAATATGTATTCACATAAAATAATTGTATGGATTGTGAGATACATTCTTGTTTGCTTCATAATAACTAGATGGCGCCACGACAAAGAACATTTTTTTAGGAGTGGATCGAGACAGCGTTATATGTACCCAAATAGTTTCTTTAATAAAATGCTATCGCCATCTGTTATGTAATATGGAAACTAAAATAAGTGACGATTTTTGTATTGCTGTATAAGTCGAATGAGTTTTGCTGAAGTTCTTATTGCATTTTATTTACATTTTAGAAAATTTTTACTTTTCATTTCTTGTTATTTTTTGCTTTTTTTTATTAATTGTTTTATTATCTTTCTTGTTATTTAATTAGTTAATTTGTTTTTTAATTTTCTGTAATCAACTTTTTTATATTTATTGTTTTCTTAAATGGAGACAAATGAATGTACGTAACAGAGACTTAATCTGCTCATTTTGCATAAAACAAAAACTTATAATACCCTTTATTTTTTAATATGTTATTTTCCAATGTATGTTCTACATTAAAATACTATTTTAATTAAACATGACTGAAAATAATTTTTTTAAATTCGACATATAATTTTGCAAACTATTAATAGCATTTGTTACTACAAGATTACTCAGCTTAATCATTTAACTATTGGCATAAATATGCAATTAAAATATGATATCCTGGTGATTATATTTGATTTCAATATATTGTAATGTGTGTGTTGAAAAAAATAGCTTAAATGTTGTATTAATAAAATATTAATACATGTACATTATATTATATTGAGAAAGTTATTCTTAAAAGGTACTTTTAAAAAACTACTTGATAAGTTGGCATATTACTTAATTCTTTTGAAAAAAGAATAGAATTTAAATCTAGTTGAATTAATTTACATGTTATATAAAAATTTCGGTTATTTTTCTAATATTTTATGTTTTAATTTTTCTTCACACAAAGCAAAAGTGTAGACATTTTAATGAAAGTTACAAAATCCAATAAATTTGGCTTTTTCAGTAATATTATTTTATAATACAATAAATTATTTTTCATTAACTAAATTAATTGCAGTTAAACTGAGGTTTGAAAAATAATCATGAGATATATTCACAAAAATAAATAATATTTTGGCCAACAGATGGCGGCCATTGCATTATAAAGAAAACTATCTGAGTTCATACAGCGCTGTCTCGACCCATTCCTTTTTTCCCCCTCCTCATTGCAAAATTGAAATAGCACATTTCCAGGCACAAATAGTTTTTGCACAATTAAATTTGTAACCTTTATGCAACAATTATTTTTTATTTCCGAATTTAGCTTTGCACTATTATTAGAAAGTGCTGAGTCAAACAAATCTTCTAAAACTCTGTTTTTCTTTTGGCTTGGTTTTTTTGGAGAAAATTACTTACGTTTAATATGAGGTTAACATACTTTTTAAAAGATGCTTAAAATATCTTTAACATATACTTAAATATGATGATTATAATTATTTACATTCAAAAAATTTTCTATTCAGATATGCTTTTTGTTTGGCATTCTTGAATACACTCTGCAAAATAAAACAAATAAAACCAATGTCAGTGGTTTCTTATTATAAATTCTCAGAAAGTAAAACTTTAGCATAGATATATTTATAGTATGAAGATAGTTCCTATAGTTTTTTAGAAAAATAAACATACAATTTCATTCAATAGCATAAATCCAATGTCGTGATAAAAAGGCGAATATGTCAAATACGCACAAGATTTTAAAAGAATGTAAAGCCGTCGAAGATGTCTAAAATATATTATAATTGGTAACTAACATAAATGAGAGTTTTCTCTTCTTGCTAATGTCAATTTTGAGTTTTATTCTTGCAAAACGAGAGCTATTGGTGAAGGACGTTCTAAATGTCGAGGGAGAAGTTCTTCAGTGACAACAGATGTGGAATTCGAAGTTTAGCATCTTATATATTGCATCGTAAGTTTGAAGGACGACCAAGAGGCAAGGTTGACATTTATATTGACACCCCACTATTATTTTTACTTCAAAAATTATTATTTTTTATGCAAAAAAGATTTTTTTAAATATATTTCCAAATTCATAACATCAATCGTAAAATACCTCGATAACATTATAAGACATAGAATCAATTTAATTTTAAATAAATGTTTAAAATTTAAAATTCTTGTTTAACAAAACAAAAAATAACTCTAATGGGTCGGAGAAACCCGAATAAGAATTTTTGGATAATATTTGAAGACTGGCCTTTGTAAAATCGTAAATCAAGTATTTCACACATTAGAATAAAGCACTTCAACATCCAATGCCGGCCGGCCGGTTGGCGTGGTTAGTTTGTTGCTGGCCCTCTGCACCCAAGGTTGCGGGTTCGACCCCAGCCCAAGTTGGTGGATTTTCATGATGCAGAAAATCAACAGCAGCCATGTCGTATTATTATGCGGCATGTAAAAGATTCCCTAGAGTGTCTGTTTGGCTTGGATGCTCTCGGGATACCAGCTCCTGGGTAATGTACTAGGTCTGCAAAGGTTTAAAAAACCAATGTGCAGCCCCATTGAAAAAAAAAATTCAATATACAAACGGAGCTCCAAAATCACATTTGTTTACTTAAATGTTATTTTTTCTGTATCTCTCACTAGTGGCTTAATTTTTTAAGTCAGTTCGTCCCTATTTGGCAGATTCAGTATTATTTATTATTTCTAATAATAAAATAAATATAATATAAATATTATAATAATATTAAATTATAATAATAATTAAATAAATATTTAATATTATTTATTTATTTAGTTCTAAATTTAGAGCATATATTTTTAATTAGCAATGCCAGAAATGCCTTCACTTAGTCCAATAAAATGTACCCATTTCAGAGGTGGATGGAAATGTAACTGCATATTTTTTAAGAACCCGAGATTTGTTTTTCAAATGCTTAAAATTGTCAGAGTTCTTTTTCTTTTTTCCCTTTCTGGCAAAATGCGGCTAATTAGCGAGTATTTACCACAACAACAGCCTTTGTAAAAAAATTGCACAGATTTGAATAAGACCACAAACGAAAAAGTTGTTCTGAAAAATATTCATGCTTTAGAGAAATATATAAGGCCACTTCTCAAAATAATTTAGAAGGGTTTCAGACTTATTATTATTTCAAAAAAAGGAATACTGCATTTTAATTTGTTCTTTTTATATTTGTTAAAAATATATAGTTATTAAAAAATAAAACAAAAATTGTTTATTTTGGTATAAATATTTCTTGACCAACATACCACCTCTACCACAATAACTATAATAAAATAATTTATTTGTAAAAAAATCTATATATATCATATTTCGAACTTCAAAATTTGGTCATCTTAATATATCGAAGCAGCTATTCTTTTTGAATTTATTTTTGTTAAGATGAAATAACGTTTGCTCACTATTCCTCTTAACCATTTTTTCCCCCAATATGTGTAAAATTTAGTGAGTTTGATCATATAATTTACTATTTTCTTAAATAGTTTGTTTTTTTTTACAATTTTAAAATTGTTTAAAATGTATATAAGACTTCAATCACTATTCAAGGATTTGACTTGCTATCTTTGCATACTTTTTATGTGGAGGATTTAATAAGATAGAGAATTTCATTCTCCTTATTTCCACACCACAACACATTCATAATAGGCATAGCGGTTCTTTTTAGAATTTCAGTGGACTATAATGTTATTCTCCTTTGTATTCAGTTTCTTTTATTTATATAAACAAATAGGAATGCAGTTTTAAAAATCATTTTTTAAAATACTACTATCTCTCCTTCTCCAACCCAAGGATCATATTTCTGAAATTTTAAAAGCATTTTCATAAATTGTGTACAATTCGGTATTAATTAAAATTTTAAAACTTATTGCTAAAACTGCTTAAAAGTTAAGACTTAAGATAATTTCCACAGCCATATATTATTACAAATTTAATGTATTATTCAACATTCTATACATGGACAAATTATACTCACAAAAGGCAAAAATCACTACAATAGTTTACTAGAAGAAAATGGCAAAATCTTTGCTGTGCTTAACTCAGTAACATTAAATTAGGGACATGAAAATTGAAATTAGATGATATTGGATTATTCCAAAAATTCTCAGTTTTTTCTATTAAAAATAAAAGAGAATTTAATTAAAATAAAAGTTTTGACTTTATGGTTGAATGTTAATTTATAAATTTAATTTATCGCAATACTTTCCTTTATATTTCAAAGGGAATGCTTTTTTTCATACTTTTAATTTTTCTATTATGCATTTATTCATATTATAATTTTTCCGATTATTATATTATTAATTTTCCCTCTTAGATGTGAAAAAGGGAAGGAATCTTGTTTTGTCTCCACTACCTAAATTCACGCTGGAGGTGAAATACTTTCCTTTGTAAACTCACCCATCTCATAATTCACTTAGGGAGGAGGGAGGCCTATTTTACGACACCTGAAGACGAACCCGCCTTAATCTGCTTATAATGAAAACATGGAAACTCTCATTTCTTTTTTTTTCCTGATTTATTCTTTTTGGCTAGATATTTTTAATGTTACATCCTTATTAGAAATTATGCACAACGCCAAATATTTTAATGTAAACGGAATAGAAATTTTTTTGATTTTTTGTAAAATGGTAAATGATATGGTATTAATTATTGCATCATGGTTAATTATATTATAAAGGAAATAAGATTATATCCATTTCAGAAGGTGAAAATATTAAACATCTTTATTCCGCTGCTCACTCCGTTCTTTTTGTTACTTTTGCGCTAGATTGTTTTACATTTCTGAGACAACTCATTAAATCCATCATCGGATTCTTTCATTACGTTATACAACAAATAAAAAACTACAAATCTGAACTTAAAAATATAGACATAAATTATTTCTCTGACAAATAAAATTAAATACACTAACCCTAATGAAGTTCTTGTTGAAAGAGGAATAACATACCTAATCTCACATCTGCTTTTCTTCATCCTTCAACGCCTGTTGCTATAATACAATAACACAAATAATATTTAAAAAAATTAAGTTAATTATATTCCTACCTAGATCAACAAAATAATTTATTTTAGTTACTTTTTATAAAACAAGTTACAATTAATATAAATATGTATAAACATATGACAGAATAACAACATTAAGCGGCAATTAATTTTACTAATTAGCCTTAAAGTATCGTATTGTCATCCAAAACCAATCGTGTATATAAAATTTCAGTTCAACTGTTCAGCTTTGAAACGTGAGAAAAAAACTTTTAAATGAAGCTAGGGACTTCATCTGTAATTCTTTAAATAATTAATTTCAGTCAATAATCTTAATTAATTATAATTAAATTATCTATCGTATTGTTACCCAAAACAATAGTGTATAGAAAATTTCAGCTCAAATAAGCGCTTTAAAATGTGAGAAAAAACTTTTCAAGATTTGACACAAGTCGCCAAATGGTCGCTAAGTGCCAAAAATGATGCCAACGGGGTTGTATTTATAATTCTTTGAATAATTAGTTTTAATCAATCAATTTTTATTAATTATAATTAAATTACTGTATTGTCATCCAAAATTATCCTGTAAAAAATTTCAGCTCAATTGAGTGCTTTAAAATGCATTTTATTAACGATTGAAAAATTTGAACCAGATAAATATAAATAGATATATATAATATAAATCGAGAGAAGTGTGAATTAATAATAGGAATTGAATAAAAATATACATTTAAAAAATACTAAAATCTTCTAAAGTTGATAATACTGAATAATAAGCATAATTTACTATTATGTATGTCACTATGCAGCACATCCAACATTATCATTATTATACTTTTATTAAGGCTGTACAGTACCAGGGCTGGACCGGGACCTTTGAGGGGTCTGGGCTAACGACATCTGGGGGGTCTCCTAAATAATTTCAATTTTTGCCATTTTCCCCTAAGAAAATTGTTTGTGCCACACATGAAAATTAAAATATACGAAACACACACACACTTAAGGTTTTTTTTTTATTTGAAACAATTTAAAAGTATGTTATAAACAATAACGTAATTTACAAAAAGCTTTTCGATACTTTGTGCTGCAAATTCTTTCATTTACTCATCACATTTTAAGTTTTTGGTAGATCAGTGTTAGTAGAAAGAAGTGATAAATAATTAAGCCTAGTATTTGTCATTGTTGTGTGACCTATATTTGTTTTCTATATAAGACATTTTAGAGAACGTATGCTCCACTTCAAGATTATAGCTCAGTTTGTTTTAGATTATTTTTGAATTGAACACTTTCATTTACTAAATGTTGGCCTACGTCACCTGAATAGTAAACAATAATAGCACATACACTCTTCAGGTCGTCGTTCTCCTTACTTCGATCTTGCAAATCCATCAAAGATTTAAATTTCTTACTATATTCTGCATACACTTGACTTCTTCTATTTAAATCAAGGGTTAGCTTATCTAACGCAAAAATAAGGGTTTCTTTAAAATTTTTCCGTCCCATACACAGCTTTTTCTGTGGATTTAGCTGCGCATTTTGAAATAACACGTCTCTTGTTCACATCGCTATACTCTCTTTCTACACTAGGACTTAATTTTTTGGCTGCGTCTTGTTACTCCTTTAGTTTTTGATCCGATTCATGTCGTACATTGCTTATAAACATTTTTAACGATATAGTTAACTTATTCCGTTCACAAATGTCCAAACCAGGAGTATGTAATTTTCTGTTAAATAAATTAATGTTTCTAAAATTTCTTGCCAAAATATAATTAAAATGGCAGTTTTGAGTTTTATTAAATAATTTTACAGCCTTTTTTCCAAAATCAATTTGTTCATTTTCGTGGTCACTAAATGTCTTGAAAATATTCGCGATATTACCATAATTATCTTTTAAGGCTTCGACAGCATCGTAGTGACAATACCATCTGGTCTGACTTAAGTTTAATTTCCCGATTTAGAAGTTTCTACCTATGTATGGTCGAAGCAGACCCATACACAGGTCTCCTACAATTATCCAATAGCAGTCCATTTGTTTCTACTAAATTCTTGTAGAGTTTTAAATAAGTATAAGCTAATGTGACTACTAATCTTAATTAATGAGACACATCTTTCATATACTTTCCCCCGAAAACAATATCGTAGTACAATATAAAGTTGGTCACTGTGGGACAAATCTGGTGTTGAATCCATCATAATTGAAGAGTACTTTTTGTCATCGTTATTTATTTGAGTTTTAATTGTTTTAATGATTTGCTTGCCCATCATCTCAATTATTTGCTCATATATTGTTTTTCCTAAGTACGATATTAACAATTTTGGTCGTAATTCTCGATTTTCAATATGTTCACGAATGAATGGATCGAACTCCGCTAGCAATTCCAGGGCACACATAAAATTACCATTATGAGTAGAACCAAAAGCTTCCTCGGTATTTCTAAATGAAAATCCTCTTGTAGCCAAATACTTTACTACCGCAAGAACACGTTTGCGGACATTGCGGTAATATTATGTATCTTTTTAGTTACTTCTGTAACTGGTTATCTAAAACAGACTTATTTTCTTTTCGTGTCAACCAAGCTAACATTAAATTTTATGTTCAATAGAGTTTTCACGATTTTCTAGTTACGTGTTTCCAATAAGAAAAGCCGGTTTTGTATTGAGAATTTGTTTGAGAAAAAAGTTTGCAAGCCAAACAAAAAACACTATCAATACTCGTTGAATAACATAGCCAAGATCCTTCTAGCACTTGGCCATTTTTAAGTTTTTTAATGAAATGATTATTCGAAAATGATCTCTTTTGCTCTTTGTATTCCTTTACCGAAACAGAATATATATTGATTGGATCTTTAATGTAACTCATTTCATGTGAAAGGATATAATTAATAAAATTATTACTTAGTGATTTAGGTCATGATCCCATGTCAACGGATTTCTCAAACTCGAACCAACATTTTCTAAACACTTTTCGGTGGGGGCTTTACTGATGTCCCCTGGCAGAACAATATCTTTTTCAGAAGGCTGCTGGTCATCGAGATCTTGCATATTTTCATCATTAATGTTTGCTTGTTGTGTATCTCCGATTTCCTTGGCCAAGTTCCTTTACCTTTCGCTTGTTAATGTATCTACCTTTATTATACATTTGTTACATTGTTCCATTGTAAAAAAAAGTTGAAATTCTGACACATTAAATTTTTCTTTTTTGATTTAACAGTAATTTTCGTTTTTTCCGCTCCACTTTTATATTTTCTGTCAGACATATTTATATTGCTAACTGAGACTTGATTTTCCCGAAAATAAGTTAAAAAGCTTAGGTCATAAAATTACGATAACACAACCGACTGTGCTTAATAAACTAAAAATATTCTATCAAACTTTTACAAAATAAGATAGTAAATTTCTGATATAATTACAAAAAAGTACCTGGTTTATTTAAAAAAAAAATAAAAAACCATTGTCTATATTCGCTGAAACCTAAAACGCTGATCATTATTATTTATTGGCTCATCAGTTTAGATGTGTTTTTATAAAAGTAAACTTTAGAATATGTATTATTTGCCGCCTTTAAATAAATATTGTTTTTTTTGTTGGCATCCATTTTTGCTGTTGCTACCTATACTTAAAAATAAATTATTACGAAAATCAAGACCACTTTACTTTTATTCATAATATTTGCGGGAAATCTCCATACTCCACATAAAATGATTGTTATTTTCCCCTCCTATATATATATATATATATAAAAAAAATATATATATATATATATATATATAGATAGATAGATAGAAGTAATTAAATTACTCATCCCAAATTTTAAGACAACATACATATTTATGGGAAATCCTGATGTTTTCAATCATTGAAAAATTGAAAATACAGAAAATACTTAATCATAACTTCAATATCTTCCTACTTAAATAATTTAGAAATGTGTATTGGTACTTACTTTTTTCTTGAAACTTGAATAAACAGGTTGAATGCGATGGAAAAGTAATCGGTCTGTACTGTTTGAAGAAATCTTTATTTATGTTTACTACACAGTTACACAAATACATCTGGCGGCTCTCGCGCGCCCTCTTACGGAGAAAAATAAGAAGGCTTAAAAAAGGTTACAACATGCCGCCCACCTTGAAATATTATTTCAATATACATGAACAATATAAAGTTATTTTACATGAATACAAATTTAATATTTAAGTAAACATTCACAACAATGAAGTATATATGCATATTAAAATGAGCTACAAATAATAAAATTATAGATTTAAATGGTAACAGACTTAATTTTGTTATATTTCTTTTAAATATGCCATCTGATGTTTTGACAGTAACAACCCTGACTATATTATCTAAACCAGGATGCAATTGAACAATTCTACCCATTTTCCATTTAGTAGGGGGTAAATTGTCCTCTTTTATAAGGCACAAGTCATTCAATTGAAAATTTTTTGTTGGCAGAAGCCATTTTGGCCTTTGTTGCAATCGAGATAAATACTCTCTGTGCCAACGTTTCAAAACTGTTGAACTAGTTTTTGAATTTGTTGCCATCTAGTAAGATAAGAATGACTTGAGTCAATGTAATTAGGTTCAGGAATACTTGTCAAAGGCCTTCCAATAATGAAATGACCAGGCGTTAAGGCTGATAGGTCGTTAGGGTCATTAGATATGGGCGTTAATGGTCTGGAATTAAGACAAGCCTCTATTTGAGTTAGAAACGTTTCAAACTCTTCATATGTTAATTTAGTTTCTCCAACAACGCGTTTTAAGTGATATTTAGTTGACTTTATTCCAGCTTCCCAGAGACCACCCATGTGTTGTGCACCTGGAACATTTAGATGCCATTTAATACCATTATCAGTTAAAAATTTACTAACATTTTGATTATAATATTCTGATTTTGCAAGTTTCTCAAATTCCATGAGTTTGCGTTTTGCTCCAACAAAGTTGGAACCACAATCACTGTATATGTCACTGCTTTTTCCTCTGCGGGAAATAAACCTCTTCAGAGCTGCAATAAATGCATCTGCTGAAAGATCAGTCACCAGTTCTAGATGAATAGCTCTAGTAGTGAAACAAACAAACAGAGCTATGTATGCTTTAAAGGATTTGGAACCTCTACCTTTAATGGTTTTAATTTGAAAAGGACCAGCATAATCTACTCCACAGCGCATAAAAGCAGGAGCAGGAGAAATGCGAGAAGATGGCAAATCGCTCATCATTTGATTAGTGATGGAAGCTTTTACTTTGCAACATTTTACACATTTTCTTATTAAGTGTCTGATGACATCTCTAGCACCTATTATCCAATATTGTTCTTGAATACAAGATTGCACAAGTTGTGTACCAGCATGCAAGAGAATTTCATGATAATGCCTAATAATGAAATCTGTTAGAATATGCCTTTTTGGCAGTAGGATGGGATGTTTGTGGCCATATGCGAGATTTGCATGTCGCAAACGACCGCCCACCCTGAGAATGTTTGAATGATCTAAAAATGGATTAAGAGATAAAATTTTGCTTCTGCAAGATAGTGGTTGATTTCTTTTTAAAGCATTGATCTCATTATTAAATTCAATAGTTTGCACTAATTTAATTAATACATACATAGCATTGTTTAGTTCATTAGTTTTTAAAAACCCATTTGTTTTATCCTTTGAATTTTTACAATTATTGACAAATCTTAAACAATATGATATTACACGTTTAAGTTTAGAAAGAGATGAGAATTTATGAAGTAAATCATTACCATCAGGCAAGTGATTTGGTACAATAATTGATTGTAATGTACAGTACCTTTCTTCTGGCACAGCATCATTCAATGCAGGAACAGAAGAGTCTGTCTGAAAAGGAAATGTTTCGTTTAAAAATTTGGGACCACACAACCATATAGAAGTGAGTAAAGTTGAAGATGATACACCACGGGTTGCAAGATCTGCAGGATTTGCGCTTCCACTGATATGATGCCACTGAGTAGCAGAAGACAACGTCTGGATTTTCGCCACTCTGTTGGCTACGAACGTCTTCCATCGGCTGGCATGGGATCCTATCCAAGAAAGAACTATGGTGGAATCCGTATAAAATTGGGCTTGTGATATAGTGTAATTCAGAGCTTTACAAGTAAAGTCCATCATTTCAACTAACAAAAGAGCTCCGCATAATTCTAGTCGAGGAAGTGAGACAGTTTTAAGTGGGGCAACTCTTGTCTTGGCTATTATTAGTTGAACGTTGATTTTTCCTGTATCTGATACAGAGCGACAGTAAATTGCAGCTGCATAAGCCTTTTCAGAAGCATCACTGAAGCCAAATGGATGAAACTGGTTGTCTGAATCGACTAACAAGAATCGTGGAATTTTGATGTCTTTGACAAATTGTACATCATTAGCAAGTTGTTCCCATTCAAGTTTAATATCTGTAGGAACCCTTTCGTCCCACTGCAATTGTTGTTTCCACAGTCTTTGCATGATTGTTTTATACTGAATTGTGATGGGTGACAACCATCCAAGTGGATCAAATGTCTTAGCAATTGTAGAAAGTAATGTTGTTTTGGTTAAGGTGCCTTTAAAAGATAAAGGAGTGATTTTGAAGTAAAATACATCTGAAGCTGGATGCCACAGGATACCTAAGGTTTTTACTGTATCATCATTGTCTATATTCAAAGAAGTATTAGATAAACGCATATCTGAATCGATTGAATTTAAGAATTCGCTGCAATTAGAAGCCCATTTTCTCAATACAAGTCCGGCACTGGACACCATTTGAGTCAACTGGTTTTGAAGTTCCAGAGCTTCAGAGAGTGAATTAGCTCCGGACATCAAATCATCAACGTAGAAGTCCTTGAGAGCTGCTTTAGAAGCAAGAGGAAAATTATTTGATTTGTTTAATGCCAACTGCTGTAAGCATTTTATTGAAAGGTATGCGCTGATGCAGTGCCATAAGCAATCCTTGTCAACCTAAAGTCCTGTATTGGCTCAAAAGGTGAATTACGCCACACGATTCTCTGGAAATCTGAATCGTGTAGAGTTATTTGTCTATACATTTTTTCTATGTCTGCAGTTATGGCTATTTTGTGCATCCTGAAGCGAAGGAGTAATGTTGTTAAGTCAGTCTGTAGCTGTGGACCAACCATTAGTTTATCGTTAAGAGAAATACCACTTGAGGACTTTGCAGATCCGTCAAATACCACGCGAAATTTGTCACCGTTTTTATTGGTACTGGGTGATGCGGGAGATAAAAACTGGAACTGGCTGGAACGTCAATCTCGTTTTCTGGGATTAATTCCATGTGACCAAGTTTCAAGTAGTCGTCCATGAATTTATGGTATTGATCAGAAAGAGATTGGTTTTTACTGAACCGGCGTTCGATTTGCTGTAGACGATGCACAGCAATGTCTCTAGATGAACCAAGTTCATCACTAGAATCTCGGAATGGAAACTTGACTGCGAATCTACCTGTTGAGTCACGAGTATAAGTTCTTTTAAAATGATTTTCGCAAGCAATTTCTTTATTCGTAAAGGTTTTTGTTTCAGAGAGTTCCTCTAATTGCCAAAATTTGTCAAGTTGAAACTCTACTGCGTTGTAACTTGCATGATTTGATATGATTCTTTAGCAAGAAATTTTTGTTTTTCCAAGAACAACCCAACCGATAATGGTTTCCATTGCAGTTAAAGAATGTCCTGGAACATTTAAATGCCTGTTGAGCATTATTTCTCCAAACACGTCTGCACCTAGCAGAATGTCTATTGAGCTTGGCTGAAGACAGTTGATATCCGCTAATTGTAAATTTTTGAATGTATTCAAAGCAGACGCATCGACTTGAAATTGAGGAAGGTCACAGGTGATTTTGGGTAAAATTAATGCATCTACAGTAATACTTGTATTTTTGTAAAACAGTGATGTTATTTCTAACTGAACTAAGCCTGAAACCCTTCCCACGTTTCGCGAACTTAAACCGTCTACATTTATGTTTACGCTAGTGCGCTTAAGTTGTAATAAATTTACACAACTCTCTCTAACAAATGAGCCTTGACTGGCTGAATCAATGAGTATTCTGCATTTTTGAAAAGCGCCATTAATGTCTATAACATAAACGATTGCGGTAGGCAATAAAACAGCCTGAGCGGCAGGTACGATTGCATTATTGCTACTTATCGTGGAATCTTCCGTGTGTATATCTGATACCGTGTTGGCAATAAAAGTTTTGATATTATTTGGATTTTTTGAGCATAATATTGAATTATGTAATTTGGAACAAAATTTACAAACACCTGCACGGCATTTAGAAATGTGATGCGTTTTATTTTCTTTAAGGCAGTTAAAACATAATTTGTATTTTTTAACAACATCCCATTTTTCTTTAATCGGACGTTCTAAGAAACTATCGCATACAAATAATCCAAAATGTGAACCGCTATTGCAATGGACGCAAACATTCGAGACTATTTGTGAAGAGTAGGGAAATTTCTTATTTGTTTTGGTCATTTTACTCCCCCCCGCTTCAAAGGGAACAGATGTTTTTTCTTTCTGGCACTTGGCTAAAGAAGCGATTGCAGTCGCCCTGCCTAAGACGAAAGATTTAAACTGGGCGAAGGAGGGATTTTTTTTGTTTGTTTGTTCGAGAGTCCAAACGCGTAGTGTTTCAGGGTCAAGTTTCCCCCTTAGCAAGAAAATTATAAGGGTGTCCCAATGCTCCACGGGTTGCTTTAGGATTTGTAGTGTGTCAATGCATTGTTGGGTAGTGTCAATTATTTTTCGCAATCCCGACGCAGATTCTTGTTTTAAAACAGGCTGCGAAACTAATTTATTTAATGCTGCATTTATAATTTCTGCTTCATTCTCATAGCGTTCGGTTAATGCATTCCACGCCTTTTGATAATTATAGTTTGTTATTTGAATAGATTGTAATAAAGTGGCTGCTTCGCCTTTTACTGAAAGTTTAAGATATTGCAGTTTTTGACTATCGCTTAAGGTATTATTATTTCCTACAGTCGCAAGAAATAAATCGCGAAATGAGATCCATTCCATATAGTTTGAAGTGAATACTGGCAATTCTATGCGAGGAAGTTTTAAATTGTTTACATTAGTGTTAGCAATATTTTGGCATGCATTAGTATTATTATCATTCCTAGCAAGTTTTTTCATTTCCTCTTTTAAAATAATTTTTAGCGTATCTAATTTAGAAAATAAATCATGCATTTCTATTTCATAACCGTTAAAATCTTCATCTGTACAAGTACTTAGAAGATTATCATTTAAATTATTTACTTCAGTATCTATTAAATTAACATCTTTTTCATAAACTTCAATAATGGATTCAGAATTTGCTTGATTTTGTAAATCATCAATTTTGGAAACTAAACCAGTTAGCTTACCTTTTACGATTTTCTTTTGCTTAAGAATGGCGTCCATGTTGTTTTGTGACCTTCCCAATATCGAAGTTCAATGCTTGCGATGATTATTGAACGAATTTGTTTTGATGCTTGATTATTTCGACAAATGTCGCAGACCGTTACAGTTCATCAATAAAATGTTTTGACTTGAATGCTGGTGCTCGACGGACCACTATGAATGCGATGGAAAAGTAATCGGTCTGTACTGTTTGAAGAAATCTTTATTTATGTTTACTACACAGTTACACAAATACATCTGGCGGCTCTCGCGCGCCCTCTTACGGAGAAAAATAAGAAGGCTTAAAAAAGGTTACAACACAGGTATCTAAGTACTTTTAATTTCTGTTATTATGCACAGGACACAGCACCAAATCAGTATACTTTGCAACTTAGAATTATTAGTGCACAAAAATATATGGCTACAGAAAGAGTGCTACTACGTTTGAATACTCGATGCTCGGCGACGCCTCTCTATGATAGAGCCCCTCTGTCTATTAATTATTAATTTTCGCGTATTCTATGGTAGTGTGGAAGAACAAAAGTAAATTGTGCTATTGCTCTCGATAATAAAAATAAATTTGCTACAGTATTTCGGGGTTTTTATGATTAGTATTTTTTACTGGTTTATTATTTTATTACTATTTTGATTGCAAGCATCTCTTTCTGTTTATTATCTTCAGCAGGAAACGGGGGCTCTGGGCTGCAGCCCATACGTAGATCCAGCCTTTCACAGTACCCTACGAATTCCAAAAGAACAAAAATAAAAATATTTTTGCCTTTTCTTGTGGTCCATATAATTGGAAAGCTTGTCACCAAATTTCAGATATTAATTAGTTTTGATGACTAATTAGTTTTTAAGATATTTGAAGTTTTCTAAACTTAGGTTTTGGTCTCATTTTAAAGCATTTTTCCACTCTTAAATTGAACAAATTTTAGTAGGTTTAATTAACTCAGCTAGATGAACTTAGCGATTTTCAATAAGAGGACAAAAATATAAAAGCAACCCACCTAGTTCACAGATTATAGACTTAAGTGCTTCCAACAAAATTTAGCTTTTCTCTCTATATATAGTCCGGTTTTAAGAGTTCCTTTAATCTGTAAATATCAAAAATTAGAGCGAGAAAGTTGTTTTTATTTCCTATTTTGGCAACATTATTGATGTTTTTGTTTGGGTTACGGAGGTATTGTTACTGTTATGACTGGTGATTAATGTCACTGAAAAAAAAGTAGAAAGAAATAATTATTGTGCCTTTTCATGGTTTGTAATTTTTGAACATCGTTTTGACTAAATTTCTAAACAGTAATTTTTTTTTCAAAAAAATAATTTTGATATTTTAAAGCTTTTTTAAAATTATGTATATGGTATGCTGTGTTTTGACTTATTTTATAAAAAGCCTTTTTTGTTATATTGCATTGCCTGTGAAGAAAAACTGTCGTAATAATATTTTCTACAGAGCTCATATTAAAAAAAAAAATCTATATTTCGTTAGGTTTAAATGTCTTTATCACGGACATAATCGAAATATAAAAATCAATATTCAGAAAAAAAAACCCTTCATATTTTGAAATAGTTTGTGTATTCATTTAGTTCAAAGATTAATTCTGCAAAGTTAAGTTATGATCGAATTTTGCAATTTGCTTAGCATAAAAAAAAAAATCAATTTAAAATGTATTAAGAAGTCATTGTCAAGTAGGTCTTAAAAGTAGGTTTATGTATTTTGATGTAGTAAATTGAGCATCAACATTGAATTCTAATGTAATTATGCAGCAAAAATTTTATGGGCGTCTTATTTTCTGTTTTTTCATATTCTGTATTTAAAACTAAATAACAATTTTTTTAAAAAAATACACCTTGATTTTAAATGATAGATAATATTTAAAAATACGAATTCTTAAATTTTTTTGAAATTATGTTGTGTTTTTTACAAGATAAAAAGTAATTGAAGTATTTAGATATACAAGGTGTAATCATATTGATATATTTATTGAAACAACTATGGTGTTTGTATTAACCACATATTTACTGTTTTTTTAAGTACACTGATCAATTTCATAAGATTAATTTTGGCTTACCAATGTCATGAATACTGAGATGGGCACAGTAGACCTTGGCTGGCACTTCAATATTATCACAAAAAATTCTAATGTTGAAAAGATAACTCACCAAGAGAGAGTTGTCAACTTTTATTTTGCATGTATCAAACACGCTGAATAGGCAACTATGTATTTCGTTTCATGTAATGTTGCCAATACAGTTGCAATAATATGTAAGTACCCTTTGGCCCTCATAGGCTGTTGTACCAAAGAGATTAGTTTAATTCTGGCTTATTCAATTGATCATGAATTAAATAATGATTGCAGCAAATATTTATATTGTATCTCTTAGGACCTTAATATTTTTTTCGTTTTAAAAACATGCTGAATATGAAAAATATTAATGGAAGATTGATTGGTCAACTATGGCTTGTTGTTTATGGCAATGCTGTGAGAAAAACAGAAATAATGAATTATTAATTATTTTGCTAAATATGAGATTTTTAATAATTTAC
>BMAO01007421.1:0-11594 GCA_019973975.1 Trichonephila clavata
TCATTTAAGAAAAATAAAGGGGTTTTCCTATGTATTTTGTCATGTAAGAGCAGTTAATAGTCTAAAAGTTAATTAATATTTCAGATTAAATTGAAGCAAAATATTTTCTAAATTAGAAGTTCCCTCAAGAAAGATCGATCAAATGTGAAGTTCATAATTGATGTACTTTTAAAAATAGTTTTTTTTATTTACGATTGTTTTTTTGCTATAGAAAATCTACGTATGGAATAAATCAATTTCTTAAAGCGTACAAGTGTACTGAATTAGTATATAGATGAAGCAAATAGTAAAAAAAAAAATAACAACTAATAATTTGGTAAATAACAACTGTAATTTACCAAATTATAGTTGTGTGAAGAACAATTTTTCATTTATGAGGAAACAAATTTCACCCAGAGAAAACAGTTGATTCAAGTTAAGTGCAAAATTTTTGTTTGATATTTTAATATATTCTCCTTAAAAAGTTTTGTTAATTTTACTCAGAAACTTACTGAGTAAAATTAACAAAATAGCATACTTACCTTTTTTTTTATTTTACTCAGAAATATAAGAAAAAATGAATTGAAACATTCAAACTGTATAAAAATTCTAACGATAACCCACAATGATCTGTACTTAGAATACTGTTTTTTTAATTGCTTCCACTTGCCAAACGAACAACAATAAACCTTCCTTTGAAGCCATTCACATACCAACCTGTCGTGTCAGCAAAACCTCACAGAATAAAAGGTCACGAAAAGATATTTTCTTCCACAGCCCGGTGTTTTCTAATTCAGTTTCAATTTTTTATATCAACTCTCTATACATCTATTTCACAAGATGTTTTAACTTTAATTTTGACCTTATATAATACACGGTGAATAATTGTTCTCTATAAACTTATTTAAATCCATTATAAATAATAATCACATTAACGTTAATAATTTTTTGAATAATACATTGTAAGTCAATCATTTAAAATTTTTAATGAAGTACGTATATACACGTTTAGGCAACATAAAAGAAAAAATTGGGGTAACAAATATCACAATGTATTTTAACAAAACTGATTTAACTCTAAAATAAAAATTATCAACGCTGTAGAAAATAGTGATTTTATCTAATTTAAGAAATATCTTTTGTATCTTAAGGTATCCGACTACTCTTAATTGTGAATTTTGACAAAAAATGACACAATTTTTTTTAATGATTTTATTTTATAGGCCATCTTATTAGCTTTATATAAAAATGTCAAGTTTATTATTTTCCATTCACTAGAACAAAAACTACAAGTGTTTTAGTAAAAGCAGATGCTATTACTTTAAGCAAGATGTCATACTTTAAAACGCGTTTTACTCGAAATGTGTTTTTTTTAAATGCTCAAACGGGGTCACAGAGCGATTGCTCTGAAATTTTGTGTGTGTGTTCTGTACAAAATTAGAAGTGTTTTAACCCTCAGATCAATCTATTTTATCACAAAATTTACAGTACCTTATGTGAATATAATCACTGTTTTTTAAACAATTTTATATAGTAACTAAGATAAAATGCTCTAGTTTTTAAAAATTAAAATATCTCTTATCCTGAAGGTAATTTCAAAAAATGAATAACATAACAACACATCAGAATTGAAAATTGAAAGTTTGTTCATAAACTTTTGGTACAGAATGGGCCCCGTTTATGTTATTTTTTTGTAAATTTTCACGAATTTTCCCCCTATTTAGTAATAATAATTTCTTTTCCTCTTCTTACTTTTGCATATTTTTCTCAAAATGTACTAAACAAATCTAAAAACCAAAAAAATCTCCATATCTCCATTTTTTTAAAAAAAAGTTGTCGCAAGTAGTCGGATACCTTAAATAAATATTAACATAAGATTAACAGCGAATTACAACTCTGGATACTCGTTTATAATTCTTAATAATCGCGAGCAATTATGAATATTCAGAATTTTAATGTCATTTATCAGTTACATTTATTGTTGCTAGACCATATCAACAAAAACTATAGTTAACGTCACCTTTACTCTCGTTGAACTTCTAATGTGACATTAATGCAAAATAGTAAGCAATAAATAAATTTGTAATAACTTTTTTGTTAATAAATTAATTTGATGAACACATTTCAAATTCTAATTAATGGAACAAGAGAATATACAATAAGCACAGCTCATTACATCGAAACTAGAAAACAATTTGTTTCGGATATATTATAGCAATTAAGTAAAAAGGCAAAGATATTCTTAATGTTTAGTTAAATAGTTCAAATATATTTTAAATCGTGGCTTTTTTAATTTATTCAGTCAATAAAAGTTATCGAAAAACATTATTGCTACACTTTATTCCTTAAATAAGACTAATATTTGAATAATATCTTTTTAAATATCGGATTATATTTATTTGTATTAAAATGTATAAATGTTAAATATAGAACATAAAGAAACAACACACATAAAAGGATTTTCAACTAGTATTTAAAATCTCTTAATTATGAACCGTTTAAATATATGGATATTAAAAGCAAATATTACAGGAAGTGAATTGCTTGTATTTTTAAAATATTTCTCTCTATTTTGATTGTTTAGAAATTTTTGATATGAAATATTTCTTAATATTTTTTTCTTCTTAAAGGTAAGATTTTAAGAATATTTATCGATAAGAATATTTTATTTTTTATTTTTGAACTATGTCTGTGCATTTTGTGAAATATTCATAAAACGTTATGTCTAATGTTTAAAAAAGTGTATAAGACATCTTCATTTGTGATAATTAAAAAATTTCAAACGTGAATCATTTCTTGACACTGATTAGCTTATCTGTTTAAGGTATCCGACTACTTTCGACAACTTTTTTTTAAAAAAAAAAATGGAGATATTGGCCTTTTTGATGTTTTTCGATTTGTTTAGTACATTTTAAGAAAAATATGCTAAAATTAAGAAGAGAAAAAAAATTATTATTACTAAAATGGGAAAAAATGGTAAAAAGATACAAAAAATATATAAACGTGACCCATTCTGCACCAAAAGTTTATAAACAAGTTTTCAATTCTGATGTGTTGCTATGTTATTCATTTTTGAAATGACCTTCAGGATAAGAGATATTTTAATTTTTACAAAAACTAGAACACTTTATCTTAGTTATTATATGAAATTGCTTAAAAAAACAGTGATTATATTAACATAAGGGACTGTAAATTTTGTAACAAAACAGCGATTGATAAATCTGAAGGTTAAAGCACTTCTTCTATTATACAGAACATACACAAAAAAATTTCAGTTAATTATTTTCAAAACTTTTTAGCAATCGCTGGCCCCGTTTGAGCATTTTCAAAAAAACACATTTCGAGTAAAAAACGTTTTAAAATATGAGCATCTTGCTATAAGTAGTGACATCTGCTTTTACAAAAACACTTGCAGTTTTTGTTCTAGAGAACGGAAAATAATATACTTGGTATTTTTATGAAACTAATAACATGGCCAAAAAATCATAAAAAATTTTGTCAATTTTTGGCAAAATTCACAATTTTAGGGTAGTCGGATACTTTAAATATGTTACTCTCGATTTTAGGATTAGAAACTGAAAGCTACGCATCTTCTTTTACAAACAGCTGGATTTTTTCTTTAAAAAATAGTTTAAGTTTTTTTTTTCTTAAAAAAATGTTATTTCTGAAATTATAGCAGAGTAACATCTAACACACACAAGTAAAAATTATTATAAATGGCATTTTTATCATTTATTCTCCCGCAAAATATTACCTTTACAAGTTCAAATTACGTTCTCTTTCCGTTTTTCTCCAAAGAAGTAATTTTTGTATCAAATTGCACTCCTAAAGCACACATTAAATTTTTTTCATTTAACTTATGCTTGAGGTGAGTTTTACCTCTTATGTTTTAGTGACTTGCACAAAATGGTGGCTATTTTTATGAGAAAATTTAAGGAGAAATATTTTTTAAAAAAACCCTTTTTACAGAGGCATTGACTTTAAGAGTGGAGAAATTAAACTGAGAGATTTTAAAATTTTTACTGAAGTATTTTAGTGATTTTCAAGTTTAAATCGAGAGAGTTTCTATGAAGGAAAAAGTAAGATCATATCATGTATGTGTACAGTGTTGTATTGTTGTTGCTTTTAACGTAATTTTTCCCATCAGTTATTTATTTGTCTATCTCGATAAATACTTGTTTCACGTTCTTTCAATAATTGATTTATTATATTTTACTTAAAAATGCATCTGTTTTAATTTTTCTATAAATTACTTCTCCCCTCCCCCCAAAACACTCTTATTTGAGTTAACAAGTTACATTAAAACTACTGTAGTCGTTAATCTCGGACTTCGTAATTCTAAACCACAGATAGATGGAGATAAAGATACCCTATGTAGCAGACCACTTTCAAAATCTCCACATTATGTCCCATAGACTGATGCCTATTTCAACTTGATACGGAGAATCCACGCGACATTCTTGGTAAGTCCGTAACATGAGTATTATATCACTGACTTCGAAATTAATGATTCTATTCAGCGAACTGATGCAGAACTAAGAGAACAGTAAGAATTATTAAACGTAAGTTGTAAAATGGAGTACAACGTAACATTTTAGTTAAAACTAAAAAATTACAAGTTTTGATTAATGCATTGTTTTATCTATATAAATTTATCTTTATTTTTTTAATCTTTTTTTCCCTTTTATTTTTGTTTTCTTCCTGTTACAATTCTCTTCAAGTCGATCACTAATTATAGTTAACCTGAATCGACCAATACCTACCCGCTTATCCAGAAGGAAAATTGATGAATAATTGAGAATTTCTCTGTAATTTATTGTCGGATCTGTCCTAAAGGACGAAGTATTACCAATAAAAAATACCCAACGATTAATTCAATCCCTTCCTTAGCAGGATAGTAAAAATATACAGTACCATAATAATTTATTTTAATTTTTGATTTTATGCTATTTCTGTGTAATGAAATATTTGTTGAATTGAATATAATTTACAATTATGTTTCTGTGAGTCGAACCTAATGATGTTGTTAAATAAATAGTAAAGTTGTAATTCCAATTTGGTACTTTAATAATTTTAAGTCAAGATCTACAGTCTAGTTATTAGTATTAGTTCATTTTAAGAGATCTTTAATCTAGCTTACCTAATACCTAAACATTTTACATCATTAACGTTATTTAGTGAAACTAAATTAAGGTAGTCTGTGAAGAATTATATCAGATCTGAAAACCTTATATTTGCCAAAAGAAAGTTAATATAGATATAAATAACATGTTGTATTGCCTACATATTTTGTTCCTTAAAGTGTAAATGGATATTAACCACACAATTACTACTTGGTAATTCCCCTTGTGTGGTAAACCTGTTCATAATTTCTATTGAGATAAACACGATTTTCTCTGGTGGATCAAGTTGAACAAAAGAGTTAAATTTAACATTGTTTGTTATATTATTGAATGTATTTTTTTAAAAATTTGTGTCCCCATACTTTAATAATATCATTGATATCAATAGAATGTAAAAAATTCTCAAAATCAAAACTATAAGTAGAATATTTTTTTAAAATCTTCTATGATATCAATAATCTTCTTAATATTTAAATTATTGCTGTAGTTTTAAGTTTATTTATAGTAGCCTGTAACGATATTTTGAAGCATTTTTCTAGATTTGTTATTGTTTGTATTAAACCATTCGTAAATTTTCAGATTATATATATATATATATATATAAGAGAGAAGCCTTACTATTCTCATTATTCATACTTTCATTATATATATATATATATATATATATATATAGAGAGAGAGAGAGAGAGAGAGAGAGATTAAAACAATGAAAAGAAAATGTGAAATGAAGTAGGAAAGTTAGATGAAACAAAAAATAAGAACGGAGTTCAGCGAAGGAAAAGAAATTTCGGATTTAGGGCCAAATAAGCTGGGTTAAACTAGTTCAATAGTATGAACTTTCCTCTTTTGCGATTCAGTAGGCTTATTATAGAAATATCCAAGAACAAAAAAAGAACAATAAGCAAAATTTCAAAATAAACGAATGAGAAGTTAACCAAATGAAGGGTTGAAAAGCATTATAAAGTTTTAGAGATAAAGCGCTTAAAATTATTCACATAAAAGAATGCAAAAGAGTAATGAAATGACCAACGTCAGTGTAGACCTCAAATACACAAATAGTAACGAATCACTATTATAACAATGTCATAAAAGATACAAGCCGAAGGTATTTGGATTTTCATTGGATGGTTGCATAAAATATTGAAATTTGTATGTGAATAAAAAGTTGAAGAATGCGTGTCAGTGTTAACTCCGAGAAAAGTAACCTTAATTTTCATAGCGAAATTACGAGGCCGGGGTAGCCTAGTGGTTAAGGTCACGTACTCGTGGGCGGCGTGTCATGAGTTCGAGTCTAGTGCTGCTGAACACCCGCCATGCAGAGGGGTTAATGCACGTTAAATTCCAATTTTATATTCAGAAAAATATTTGATGGTGTTATATAAATGTATTTTAATATTAATATATGTATAAAATAATAAATATAACTTTAATATATTGTTTATTTTATTTAGAACAATTTACAGCACAACATGAAACTTTTTAAAGCTACCGTTGTCGGAAAAGTATATGCAGATAATTTATAGGAAATAAATTCTAATACTTTAAATGTGTGTGTGTTCTGTGGAAAACTATCATATTTAATAAAGTACTGGATAATTTAATTGTTAAATATAAATAACTTCATTTAAAGCTCTGCTTGAGATAGCGAAATACAAATAATTTTATTTAAACAATTTGTGAAACAAAAAGTGGCATTTTAAGTTAGGGTCCTCCAGCCCACTGATCAGTTCTAATTCATGGCCTATTAAGGATTAAGACGTATATTTTGGAAATGTGAGTCGTATAATTATTCTATTAATCATTATAGTGAAATAATAACAACTACGAAACGTTACAACTAGACTTTGAAAAACAAATTTTTCATTACACCAAAAAAGGATTTCTTTGATGCATCAGGATTGGCTAAGCTAAGTCTCTCAAATGATCATTGTAATTATACTTTTAGCAACTCTTTCTTAATTTTAATGCATTTATTCTTAAATGCAGTGTATTTTTCTAAAAGAAAATTGTATATATTTTTTCATATTTAATGCAGTATTTTAACACTGGCAAAGAAATAATTTAGCACATTCGTTCAAAAAGTAAAGATTGTTAATTGGAACCTGACACGGTTGTGTTTCATATCGTATCCTCATCGGCCGGTAGGTGGATCATTTGTCTTCTACAAAATTGATTGTTTGCGCAAGAGTTGAGGCGAAGGATTGATTTAGATAATGGGTTTCAACAGACATTAAAATTTCCTATAATAATTTAATAGCTTGAAAGCTAAATTTAAAAGTTATCAGCCCTAGTAATAATTTCAAGTATTCTTTTTAAATTTAGTTGATTTTCTCTTTGCAGAGAATTTGCTTAGCTGCTTAAGATTTATTGATTTTTTCCCCGAAAATATTATTTAAATAAAATTTTAAATGTTGTAGAAATTGGATTTGTCCATGTTGTATAAAAAATTTTAAATAAAAAGTACAAAATAGTATGCGGATTCAAAGAAAAATATTTAGCGAAACCTCGCGACTTTTACGAAAAAAGATATTTAGCTTATACAGTTAATTATAATTTATCAAATATGATTTACAAAAATCAACTGTTATTATTCTACAGTTATACAAAAATTTTCAATGTTCGATATTTTATATTTGAATTTTCACACTATTTTTGCATGTTTGTTGTGAAAAACATTCTTGCTAATATGTTCTCTCTCAGTTAATGTAATATTTCATCAACATTATTGAATGAAACATAGATATACCATAACATATAATATACTATACCATCATAGTATTAATTTAATGATTTCAGGTTGATGAACATAGTCGCAATGTATATACCAGGACTTGATGAATCTAGCAGAGTGGTACGAAGAACTCTAATGAGGTACCTGAATTTATCTCTAGTTCTTGTGCTGCGATCCATCAGCATGGCAGTGAAAAGACGATTTCCAACGAAAGAACATTTAATTGAAGCCGGTAACTCACCAAAATATCTTTTTTTGTCACATACAAATTTCTAAAATTTTAGATGCTTTTAAAAAAATTTTAAACTCTTGAAATATTTTCGTTATATTTAGTCTTTAAAGAAAGAACAAAAAGTAATTGCGTAAATTTTGAATAATGGTATAACATTTAAAAATACTCTAAATTTCACACCTGAGATTCAGATACTTAGCGATTAATAATATCTATCTCATTCTTAATATTTATGAATTATACCATTTACCAATTTCGTCAAAACCAAAGAATTCGCCAAATTCAGCGATATGCAGGTAATAATGGAAAACCGAAACGCTATGGTTATTGTACATTCACTTGATAGAATTTGGCAACGTTTTTTGAATTGGCAACATCTTTTGATTTGGCGAAATTCGTCGAAGGTATAATACGTAAGAGCCCCTATCTTTCATTTCTGACTTTTAAAATCGAATTATTAAGTTGCTCATTTTTAATGAAGGAAAACTCAATATTTTTATCTCATAAATACCATAAGAGGCAAGGCAGATGATAACGGATAATGTTTTATACCAGGCAGAATTTATTTTTATTATATTGCTATAATTATAACTTATTGAGTTTCATGCTCCTAATTATTCACATATAAAAGATTTTTTTTAAAGTTGGGTTCATTCGTTAATTTTAAAACAAAATGAAAAAATACTATTAAGCACTCTTTTAAAATAATCAAAAATGAGGCATCCATTTTATTTTTTATTGGTAATTCCTTGGAATAACAACTCGTATATATATCGATTTAGTTCATATTTTAGAAAAAGAATCAGTAGTTAAAACAGTTAGAGTTAATAATAATGTCTCGTCATATTTAACTTACAAACGCTTAATCAAGTATAAAAGTTTCAAATACATGTAAAGCACAAGTAAAAAAAAAATTAACTTCCTCAATTCTTGAGTCATATTTCATATAGTAATGAGACATTGAAATATGAGTTTAGAATTGCGTTTATGTTCTATTCATTGCTGTGACACAGTGACAAACTGACTGAAAAGAAGTTCGTGAAAAGAAAGAAAAAGAAAGAAATTCGTTCTGTAAATTCTGGCAGGTTTCATGACGAAAACGGAGCTGGAGATGTTCCAGAGCGTTCCATCTACGGAGTTCAACACATTTTGGATACCTTGCACGTGGTTCATTAACGTACTTCGAGAAGCGAGACAAGAGTGCAGGATAACAGATTCAAATGGTCTAAAGCTTATAATGGAGGTACTTTTGTTTACAATAATCTTTTTCAATGTTAATACCACATATAACGGTTGTAATGAATAAAAAACAATATGAATTACATTATTATGAATAAAATTAATAAAAAAGTGTTAATACAATTATTTTTAACAAATTTTCTGCTTTATATTTCTATTCAAGGAACTGAATGAGTTCCGATCTAAATGTGGACTTCTATGGGGTTATGACTGGATCAGCATTCCTCTAGTTTATACTCAGGTAAAATATCTTAGAATTTTCTTTTGATATTCTCTTCCCGATTTCTTAGCACGCACACACACACACACACACACACACACACACACACACACACACACAACACACACACACACACACACACACACAACACACACACACACACACACACACACACACACACACACACACACACAAACACACACAAACACACACACACACACACACACACACACACACACACACACACACATATATATAATGCAGAAGATCGTTCGCACTTCATGGAAACGGTTTTAATAGTTAATTTGTATCAATAAATACCGTAATTTTTGTGGAAATGTTTTTCTACCTGATAGCCAGGATTCTTGACAATAGCTCTAGCTTGAATTTTTCATGAAAGTAAACTTTTTATTAGTACTGTCATGCAAATTTTACTCCATTCCTCTTGAACCCTTTTCCAAGGCCCGTTCAATGTTCTTGGGTGCCATTTTCCCAAGGCTTGTTTTAAAAAACTGATGGCACAAAAGTCCATTGAAGAAGCATGCGGTGTTTTTACACGTAATTCATCAAATGGGATACACTTTATTCCTGTTTCTGATCCTTTCTTTGCTAACTAAGCGGCAGTTGACTTAGACGTGTGACTAGAGGCTTTGTCCATATGAAGCTCAAGTTTAATGTCCTTACCGTATAAGGGTGGAATTTCTTCTTCAAAAATTGGTTCGAAAATATTCTGCTGATACTAGAGTGAATTAATTCTGGCTTTACTTGAGACTTTTTTGATTTTTAATTTACCGTTGTAAGAAAATCCTGAAACTGTCATGAATCCCTTTACAAAATTTTCAGTACACTAACGAAGTCAATTCGTAAGGTCATTCTCGTCAGCTGAGCAAAAAAAAAAATTGATCTTTACTACAGTCTCTTAAATATACTCATACTTTATCAAGTGTTACCACACAAATTTCCTTTTTTCAGCAGCTAGGTGTTTTTTTACATAATTTTCTAAAATTTGCTTTTCTCTCAGCAAAAGAAAATGTGTTTTAAAAAAGGAGTCGAACTTTAGGTTTAAACATCTGTTTTAATTTTAAGTCCTTATGAATGATTTTAATTACAGTTTTGGAAGACATTCCTGGTTGCGATACAATGAATTTTTGAGTCGGCAGATTTTCTTTTAGGATCAGAGACTTCATTTTCGTGATAGTTGCCTGCGGTTGAACAGTCCTAGGATAAAGTTTTGTGGTCTTGTTTTCATTTTTACATTCTGCTCGATGCTTCTTCTCTTTCAAATTTAATGTATTATAAATATCTTTGATTTAAATGCAATAACTAAGATTTTCACACCACCTTTTTATTTGTTGACACGAATATTTCTCTTTAGAAGGTGTAATTAAGTAACCTTTGAGCCATTTATAATTTTTAGGAGCCATTTTTAAAATAAATATCTTATTTTGCATTTCAATCAAAAGTGAACCTTAGGAGACGATTATCCTGAAGTTGCCAAAGTTTTATCTTAAAATGCAAACAAGAAAGTGAATTACAAAATCGTTTCCATAAAGTGCGAACAACCTTTTGTACATATATCCATTTCAGTGTAGAGAAATACGTTTATTTTACAGTAAATTTTATGAAAAATAATAATTTTTTTCAAATAAGCTTATGAACTACAGTTAAATTTAAAGTTTAAAAAGTTTGTGCCATTAATAGTGTTTCTTAAAATTTAGCAGGAACAAATAACGCAGCTAAAACAAACTGATAAAACTTAAGATATAGAAAACAAAAACAGCAAGATAAAAATAATTTTTTAACTGTGAAAAATATGATAAATAGTTATTTGCGACTAAAAACATAAATAAGTGAAATCTAATTGTAATCCAGTCATCTAAGCATCTTTTTGAGTTAAAGGACTTTTTTTTTTTCAAGACAAGTTCTTTTTCCCTATTCAAAGCACTTCTTAATGATTCAAAATAAAATTTTCTCGAAACTAAAATTTCAAAAGCATATTTTTTATTTTAAAATAAAAAAAATCATCATTACGTACTTTGGATTTCTTAAAAAATTATTTATTTAAAAATT